>JABJVR010048909.1:0-23217 GCA_025773905.1 Chitala chitala | reverse complement strand
ATATGTAGAATTTACCAAGAGTCACACTCCTTACTACAACACTACACTCTATACACTCCTTACTATAACACTACACTGCATACACTCAGTATGTACATCCTTCTGTAACCAATCTGTGATAAATTACATGTTGGATAAATATCTCACCCAGTGTTGCACATCTAAGAAAACTCTACAAAGGAACCGTAATTAATCTTTGTGGGATGAAGGAAATGAGGATTACTAATATTTAACAATTTGCTTCATGGTTAATTTGTCTCACCCGTGACTCACGTTTTGACCAGATAATTGTGTTTTTATGGAGTACGTGGCAATGTGAGCTGGGGGCAGAGGGAGTGTGTCTCACCAACGCAGTGCACGCCGGAGGTGTTGAGAGCGTAGCCCATGGAGCACTCGCAGCGGAAAGAGCCGTCCGTGTTGATGCAGTGCCCGTTGTAACAGACGCCCGGATTCTCCACACACTCGTTCACATCTGTGATTACCAATACATCACAGGAAGCACTGAGCTGCTCATATTGTTACCAAGGTTACGTGAATAATCCTCTGCCTTCTCCTCCGATTTCCTCCAATAATTTGGAAATGATCTTAATGCCCTAGTTTAATATAAATAAACAGTAAGCAGAAATTAGCAGGAATTAAATCCAGTTGTATGGGCTGGAGACAGTGGCACTGACAAAGAGACAATGAGGCAGAGTTGGAGGTAGCAGAGTTGAAGATGCTGAGGTTTTCATTGGGAGTGACGAGATTGGACAGGATTAAAAATGAGCATATTAGGGGGACAGCACAGGTAGGACAGTTTGGAGACAAAGTGAAAGAGGCTAGACTTAGACAGGTTGGACACGTGCAGAGGGGGGATGCAGAGTATATAGGGAAAAGAATGCTGAGGATGGAGCTGCCAGATAGGAGAAGAAGAGGAAGGGCAAAAAGGAGGTTCATGGATGTAGCGAGGGAGGACATGAGAGAGGTTGGGGTGACAGAGGAAGTTGCAGAGAACAGGTTGGTATGGAGAAGGATGATCCGCTGTGGAGACCCCTAGAGGGAGCAGCCGCAAGAGGAAGAAGAAAAAGAAGAACATGTTTTTAAATCAGTCACCATCGGACAAGAAAGAGCGTGGCTCATGTGTGCTACCTATTGGTGTGTCTCCGATGCCTGGGACCATGCCATGGCCGAAGGGGCACAGATCCTGGAACCCAGCTGCCATGGAAACGGTAAAATAATTAAGAACACCCATCATGACCACAGCTCAGCCCAACAACCAGCAAGGTAACAAGTGACAGTGTCCGTTCATCAAAAGGAGCGGGCAGCCTAGCGCTAGCCGGGCACAGTGATGGTGAGAGGCGTGTAGCTTTAACAGAAGGGAGGGAGGTACCGTCCTGCTCCTTGGGACAGAGCTCGCACGGGTCCCCCCAGCCCTCCTTGGGCGTGGAGCTGCAGCAGCACTTGGCCTTGGTTGTGTTGAAGGCTTGCGGCACAGCACACTTCCCGTTCACGAAACGTGTGAAACAGAAACTCTCACGCGTGTCTGGGGACACAGAGGGACAGATGCCTGCTGGGTCGCATCAAGCTTCACGCTTAACGCGTACGTACAGGCCATGTTTAACGCTAAGCATGTGAACCTGAACATCACTGGTTTAACCTGAATGAGATTCTAATCCTCAGCCCTATTCAATAAATATTAAAATGTAAATGAGTAAGAAATGCTTTGGGTAAAAGTGGCAATCAAGCAGCTAACCGTACAAACACACATTCACCGACTTGGAAAAAAAAGAACATGATGAAAATCCTCTTGTAAAGAGATTGGATACGGCACTCAAATCAAGGGAAATATGAAGGAGATTTAATTCTAATGCTTAGCAACCGCTTCAGTTTGTACATCAGGTCTTTATAGGATGGGAAAACTCACCGAAACACCTGCGGCCGTTTTCTGATAACACAAAGCCGGGCTTGCAGACACACTCAAAGCTGCCAATGCTGTTGTAGCAGGACCCAAAAAGGCATATATTGGGGTCTTCAATGCATTCGTCAACATCTGGAAGACATGTGGGACTCCTAAGTGGAAGACTTCACTCCTGGCTTTAGTGGAGGGATCTTTTGCATGAGCACAGTTAAACAGAGTGCTGGTGTGTAGAAAGGCCCTGTGTTTATCAGGTCTCTGCCAGGAATGGGCCACGGCAAAATGGCTAATCAGTAAGAACATTAAGCACACAGTGGTATGTGAGAAGAGTGACAAAAGTCCATGAAACTCTTCCAAGGGTCTTCATTCAGCTTTATGCAAAAACAAGCCACTAAATCTGTTGTGCTGCTGTCGATTAATATTTCACATGAAAGCAGACAACGTTTAAACATCAACCCAGCAGCTTTTCATTTAACACATGAAACGGCTTCATGCTTATCAGTTCCGTTTAGCCTCGAGGGTCGTGATGGAGAGGATGAGTGTGGGCCTCACCTACACAGTGCTCGACAGTCGTGATGAAGAAGGTGAGTATGGGCCTCACCTACACAGTGATCGACAGTCGTGATGAAGAGGGTGAGTATGGGCCTCACCTACACAGTGCTTGACAGTCACGATGAAGAGGATGAGTGTGGGCCTCACCTACACAGTGCTCATTCTCCTCCGAGTAGCCTGGCGGGCAGATGCAGCGGAAGAAGCCATCCAGGTTCTGGCACGTTCCTGGGCTGCACGTTCCAGGGAAGATTGCACACTCGTTCACATCTGTGTCCAGGCAAAACGCAGGAAACGATTACCGACACGAACGGGCAGAGGTGACTAGTAGTCAGGCTGGTTCAATAAGGCAATGCTGCATAGTTGGTGGGGACGTACCGACGCAGTTCTTTTCATCGAGTGTCAGCTCATAGCCTTCAGTGCAGAGACACTGGAAGGACCCCATGCTGTTGATGCACCGGCCGTTTCTGCACATCTTACCGTAGGATGTTCTGCACTCATCAATGTCTGAGTGAAGCAATTGCATTAAACACATGTTGGCAGAGGTAACTGGTGGAATGGCCTGATGATAGTTCTCACCTGCTGTATATTTCCGTGGACGGGCACCTTCTGTAATGCCCCCCACCCTCCAAGTACTCACCTATGCAGTCATTGTTGTGAGTGATCTCGAACCCGGGGTGACAGAGACAGTTGTATGAACCCACTGTGTTCTTGCATGTCCCGTTTCCACATGGCTGCCTTGTACATTCGTCAACATCTTAAAAAGAAAGGATACACTTTCATAAATCTCAGTGTGTTAATTACTCATTAAAAGCAATTGCTCAAATTATTTTTAAGTTACCATGCCTACTGCTTCCTCTGTATAGCTTCCAGTATTTTAAAACTTCAAAATAAAATTATTTTAATGAAAGAGGATCACATGCTATGCTCGGAACATACAACCTTGCACATAAAAAATCAACAGTACAAGACCACCAAGAAATAAAACAAAGCACCCATGCACATCTTTCGATTCGGCGTGGCCTTGAAGCCATGGTGACAGATGCAGCGATAGCCCCCTTGGATGTCCACACACTCCCCATGGCTGCAGACATTGGGGATCTCCAGGCACTCGTTACGATCTTTCCAACAGAGATGTGGAAAAAGTAAAAACAACAGTGTAATGAGGCGTTGTTCCCCTGGCAACACAGAGACAGCCCTCTACTCCTTACCATTGTGTTTTGGTGCATGAACCTTTGTCTATGATGACTCCTTATTACAATTTTGGGGATTATCCTGTATGTGCAACAGCCCATAATAAGAAAGCAGAGAGCTGCCAATGACAGCAGCCGTTTTGGACACCAGCGTAAACACTGAGTTGGCGCCAGTTGGCTGGATGTGCTGAGAATTACATAGAATAAAAACAAAATGCTTTTTTTAGCATAGCCCATAAATGACTGTTTTTGACTGGAGAGGACTGGAGCCAGGGTGACCCCTGTAAAGTTAACTGCACCAGTGCAGGCTGGCTCTCCCCTCTGCTTGCTGGCAGCGCCTCACCTAGGCAGGCTCCGCTGGGCGAGAGCTTGAACCCTTCCGAGCACTCGCACCGGTAGCTGCCGGGGCTGTTGATGCAGTCGGCGTTCCGCTGACACACGCTGTCCCCGCTGCTGCACTCGTCAATATCTGGAACACACGCAAGACAACCGCTCTTTTGGATCAAGTATTTATTTATTTAGCCACGTGGAATGATAAAAATGACAAAAACGGTGCTGAAATTGTAAAAAATAAGTTTACAGCATTAGCTGCAGTAATATCACTTGATGCATTTTCACAACAAATAATATCCACTCCTCAATAAATGACATCAGAGTATAAAATTAATGAGAATAGCATGGTAATATACAAAAAAGACCATTGTTCTTTTTCCATACTGTACATAGTTTGGTCTCTGTCACTCACTCATTCTAATTCTGTCCTCAGTAATATTATCCTCCCTGTGCTGAGAAGCCCAGCTTTGCTCCATAAAACACCCATATTTGGTTTACTCATAGCTGGCCCCTTGCAAAAGCAAGCCCACTTGTCATAACACCCTACCCCCCACGCCTGCCCAAAATGAAAAGCGGACTAATTTAAAAGTAGATCCATCACATCACGTTTCCTGACTGCTGAGTTCAGAGCCAACCACAGTCTGACCCTCCAGGACGTTGAGGAAGGAAAGGCTTTCTAACTGACCCCAAGAAAAGACCTTAATGTGGTATGACACCGCATGTCGAAATCGAAACAAAGTGCTAATATTTCCAGACTTAAAAAAAATAGTTCAAACAAGGAGTGTGGAGAACAAAATATAACATAACCCAGTGTCCTGTCTGTGTTCCTTCCTGGACTCATATCCCAGTGGTTTGCATAGGCCAACAAAAGCTGCTCACCCATTGATAAGAAGCACATACTGCCTATATAAGCCCTGCAGAGACATCTCCTCGGGCTCTGCCGAGCATCAGAGATTGACCCCCAAGCTCCTTCAAAAATTCTCAGGAAAGATTATGGGTTACATCACACCATTGCTCTATACCACTCAACTGCATTGCAAACAAAAAGTAGAACACTGAAATGAAGATACAGACTTTCGTTCACCTACCCTCACAGACAATGAGAAGGTCGCTGTAACTGAACCCGGTGGGACACTCGCAGCGGAAACTCCCAATCTGGTTGATGCACACACCATTGGCGCATATTCCTGGGATCTCCCGGCATTCATTGATATCTGAAGGTAACAGGAGAGGCATTCAACTACTCTGAGCCTGCTGCTTTTGATTAGAGGTGGGGTCAGTTGGATGAATGCAATCAGACCTGAATACCTAGAATTCAAGAGAGCAATACAGCCTAACTCACCCACAGCCTTTCCTGTCTCAATGTCGATTCTGAATCCAGGAATGATATTTCCACAAAGCTCACGATAGCCCCCTGCAAAACATTTTTATAATTTTAATAAGTTTTTTAATAAGGATTTTAATAAGTTACTTAATACTGAATACAGTGTTCTATCCTTGATTGCCAGCACATTCCCCAAGGTCTAAAAAAAAAAAACAAAGGACCGCATTATGTTCACTACTAGAGTATATGTGTGTAACTAATCTATTGCTACTAACCTGTGCCAGGGGTGGGGCAGACTTCACAGGGCTTGTTCCATGCTTTGCCCACGTTGTAGGCACAGCAGCACAGCCTCCTGGTCATATTGAAGGTCAGCTCATTGCTGCATGTAGTGCCATTGTAGTTTCGGTAGCAAAGGCTTTTTCTCATGTCTGATGAACATGAAGTATGTACAGGTGTACCACATGGGTCAGTACTTGGTCCCAGCACTAATCTGACTTTATTATTAAATGTCCCTCCTGACAAATGCATGAACTTTACATCAGTCCTGAAAGCAAAGTGATGATGAGCATCCATGCATGTTTTTTACTGAAAAATCCACATGCTGTATGTAGTGCATGTTGACCTTTGCACACCACGTACATTTACACGTTATCATGAGGCAGACTCGTGCTCACCCATGCAGTGGTTCCCCCCGTTAACCTGCATGTACTCTTGTGGGCACACACAGGTGTAGTTCCCCAGAGTGTTGTAGCAGGTGCCCGGTCCACATATCCCAGGATTCATCACACATTCATCAATATCTGGAAGAGTGCGGAAATCACATTAAACGCGACATGCAATCAGGTCAATAATTCGCTCGTGGAATTAAAAAGGTATAATAACATCTTTTTCAATGTTTTAGTGTTTAATGTATATGCCTTCTATTGCTTGAATAATAAAAAATGGGTAAATTTGCAAATAAAATGAACATGTGCTTTTAAACAGGTATATTTTCTACATTGTCATACATATTCTATTATCATAATGTCATGTTTGTTGAGGTCAGTGTAGAAGTTATGCCATTTCCTGGGATGATCACTCACCCTCGCAGATACGACTTGCCTCGTTGAGGTAATACCCGCCGGGACAGTCGCACTCAAAACTGCCAAATGTGTTGATGCAGTTTCCTCCCTGACACAATCCAGGCAGGTCCTGGCATTCGTCAATGTCTGTGTTGGGAGGGAAAGGGACATGGCTTATGAAGGTGCCACACGTGACAGAGTAACTGCATTCCCAGCCATGTAACAAACAGAGAATGCCACCTTACCCTCCAAAATAATAGTCACAGGATTGGGACGGAAGCCCTCTCCACCTGGACAGAGAGTGTTGTACTCTGCTGCAAGGACAGGATGTGAGTTACGTAAAGGCCATAGGTGTTCATGTGCTACTGATATCCCTGCTGACTGCATGGGTCGTAAGTAACCTAACATAATGGCTTTAGAGTGGCATGCTTTTCCTTTTCGAAAGTCAAATGTTCTAACTGTTGTGACAAAATTCTACAGTTAAAACTTGCCTCCATATCTTTAAATCAAAACGCTTAACACAACAGACCATTTACATGGTGTCTGCATCCTGTTACTATGGAAACACAATATTAGCTCTCGTTACAATGGTACTGGGTCCTTACATGAGTTGATGATAGGGCAGGGCTCACAGGGGTTTCCCCAGGCCTGCCCCAGGGAACAGCAGCAGGACGAACGACTGACCCCCACGCCCAGCTCGATGCTGCACGCCAGGTTCCCCCGACCCCGGTACCCAAACTCCAGGTAGCAGTTTCCAACACGTGTGTCTGAGCAGCACAAAAAGAGGCCATAATGAAACACTCCACCCATTAAAAGAAGTTGACTGCTGTCAGATGTCTATTTTGAAAGAAGATGCTTGCTTACATTTGCAAACCATTGATTAATTATAATAAGTAAACATGAAAGTGTTTCCATTGATACTGAACTTGCACTTGGAAAAACTGTCATTCTCCTTATAAGGACAGACAATTCTATGCTTCCTACCCGGACTGCCAAATGAACAACATGTCTAGACTTACCAACGCAGCCGACGCCAGTGGGATTGAGGTCAAAATCCGGTGGACAGTTGCACTCGTAAGACCCCGCAGTGTTAACACACAGCCCATTCACGCAGTTAATAGGGTCCAGACATTCATCAATATCTGCACAGCAGACATACACACACATTGTGAAATAGTCTTTTTAAATTATATTTTTATAAAGATTAATTTTACCCGTGTATCATTTATCATATTTTTTGGGAAAATCAATTAACTCTTAATTCCATTCAAGATTTTTACAATATTCAGTCCATGAGCTCTAATAAAATTATACTGTTACAAAGACCATGTAATGTGCAAAACTGATGTAATTAATAATGACATAGTAACTAAATTGTAAAAAAAATGGATCTGATTTTAATTAAGTGAATTATTGACCGCACAGTTTACATCGCTCACAGACGTTTATTGAAAATGGCTTACAGTACAAATTACTATTGGTAAACAATACTGTGTCCTTCAGACAGACAAAAAACAGCACCTGGACCCAAACTGTGCATGTGGATCAGAATTAAAGCGATGTAAGACCAGGAGCAAAGAAGTGCAGGGAGCTGCTCTGTGCATATGGAAACATAAGGGCAAAGCGTGGAAGATGTCAACCAGACACCTCTCATCTTTCAAGTGCGGAAAAGGAGTACAGCCGACTTCTCTTCAGACTACACTTTACTGTCCATGTAACACGGTCAGACTGCACTTTACTGTCTGTGTAACGCGGTCTCTCCAGGTGCGTGTAACATGGTTCAAGGAAAGGTGGACAGGTTTATAGCTGAAAGTCCAGCAGATATACCACAGCCAGACAAACCTCACTTACCTGTGCAGTTACCTCCGGACCTGTCTAGCTCATACCCCTCCTTGCAGATACATCGAAACGTTCCTGGAATGTTCTTGCACGTGCCAAAGACACAAATGTTCTGGAAGGAGCATTCGTCAATATCTGCAAGACATAAATGAGAAGATCTGCATGCAACTTTTTATTCAGATGAGAACTAATGGCAGAAGAGAATGTGGAAGTGACACACATTGCTTTGTGTTATGGCAGCAAGTGCTTTACAACATTTTAACTTCAATAACATACTGTATTCACGGAATGGTCCTTTTTGTTGACTGACACTACATTGAGTGAATTTGAATGAACATTACACTCATTACAGTACAGAGCTGTTCAAGACATCCAAAGCACTTTACATTGAAAATAGGGGCTCTCCTCCTCCAACACTAGTGTACATACATACTATCCTATACTAGCACATACTAGCATACACCATCACTATATCCACTATATACACTTTTCAGCTGCTCGGACAACCCAACTAAGGGAAACAAGACCATTCATTCCACCACACTAAAATAACAGCTATTGATATTTCACTGTGACTGGTGTTTAAAAAAAAGTAAATGTGCAGACACATCAATCTTATCTGAAGACAGCACTAGTATCCACATAGCTCTTAATGAGTGAGACAAAAACTTGATCATGTGACCGGTCACATGGTTACTTTGTTCGAGAATATTAATAGCACTATAAATTCACAGAGTAATGGATGAACAAAACAATCTTCTTTCAGTGTTGCAAATTCACCACAAAAGTTGTTTCATTTTTAGATTTAAGTGTTTTGCAGCATAATTACATAGAGAAAGCCTTAGTTTTTGTACTCTAAAGGTGTAACAAATTTGACATTTGTAAAGCATATATCTGTGAAATAGCTGTAAAATGCTAAAACATCCAGAAGTTGGCAGGTGTATTTCTGTAGGTAATCAGTTTCATATTTACAGCATCAGAGAAAATGGTCTTTCCTGTGTGCCAATACATTTTTGAAGGGTTCTACATTACATTCTGGGAGGTGTAGCAGAGTAAGTCTGCTACAGGAAAAACCCCTGGGTGTCAGGACAAAGCTCTCCAACCAAGAGACCCGTATTTTTTGGTCAATGGGCTGACTGTCTTGCAGAGCCAGAACAGACCTATATTAAACAGACTCTATCATGGCGCCATGACTGTGCTTTTCTGCTAGCTGTTCACTGAAGTGCTCGTGTGTGGCGCCGTGGTGCTCCTGTTGTTTCTGAGCTCTGCAAATGATAACAACACCAACCTTGGCAGGACCTGCTGTCTAGGGCAAGGGTGAAGCCCATCTCGCAGTCACAGCGATAAGCCCCTGGTGTGTTGATGCATTGGCCGTTGTCACACAGGTTCATGTTCTCCACACACTCGTCCACATCTGTGGGAAAGGAGGAAGGAGCTCAGCATCCGCTCTGTCGTCTTTTCTAAGAACAGGCAGCAGGACTGTTTCAGTGGTGGTCTTACCTGTGCAGGTGTAACCGTCCCCAGCAAAGCCCTCGGGACACGAACAGAGATACAGTCCAGGTGTGTTCTGGCACTCGGCACTGGGGCTGCACTTGTGGGTTCCAGCAGTGCATTCGTCCACATCTTTGCAGAAAAGATCAGAACATTGCAGATACCTCAACAAGTAAAAGCCACCTCAGAGATTCCACAGTGTGTACGTTTAATAACATAGTTGTACTTCCTCAGGTGATCTCAGGTACTCCAGAATATCAGATTTTTTACAGCGTCTGTATTGAACTAAAACTTTCAGTAAAGTCCTCTGTACTTCCAACTGTACAGCATTTTCCATGGTAATAAAAAGAAAAAATCGTAACGTCAGTCTCTTTTTGGAAACAACTGACTGTCTGATGTGTGTAAGTGTTTCAGGATGTTTCTGGGATTCAGTACTGCCTGTTGCCTTCTCACTCAGGGCCCTGAAGAAGAGGATTACAACAGTGCTGGGATCCTTTTCACTTTGATTTGAGAAGCCAGGAGCAGCTGGTCTCTCCTTCTTCGTTCTGTCTATGATCTCGTCATCTCCTGCTTCATTAACATCCTTCCTCCTGTGCCCCCCCCCACCTGACACCCCTCCTATCTCCCATGGACAGGCCCATCTGTTTTACTGGGTCTTCTTCCTGCCAATTCCGGGCTCTTGACGGGCAATGAACAGAAAAACTTGTAACTGACAACAACCTCACCAGAGACTTGACAAAGGTCAAGATCTCTGATTTTAATGCGAAGAACAGACTCTATAACGCTCAGAGCGTGACTGCAGAGTTCAACGGGGCACGGAGAGGTCAGTAAGGTCTTCTGTTTTCACTGCAACCCCAGTGACACAAGTGCAAGAAGAAAGGAGAACCTAATTCAGTCCTGAGAGCTGCCTCTGAGAACAAGCTCCTGCGTGTCACTCAGGTCTGCGCTTTGAAGAAATCTTTTCACATGCATCACATATAACAGCACGAGACATAAAAACAACTCTACAGACACGTCTTTTCCATGAAAAACAAGAAAAGGTACCTTATGTAAACAAACAAGCAGCTTAGTAAAAAATTAAAATAAATAAATAAATTAGCTAGCGTTGTGGAGGAACCAGGAGGCGGTGCTCACCTGAGCATTCGACTCCACTACCCACCCAGCCCTCTTGGCAAGAGCAGCGAAACCCCCCAGGCGTGTTGGTACAGGCGGCGTGGACGTCACAATCGTGGGCGTTGATCTCGCACTCGTTCACATCTGAACAAAACGACAGCATGGTGGCATTTTAATTTGCTTGGGTAAACCAGTCACCCCGCATTTCCTCAGAACACAAACATACTGTGAGCTGGTTAAGCGTGCCGGACATGAGAAGAATACAGTACCAACACACTCCGTTACTTTTTTATTGCAAGGTAGCTAAACTGAACATCTACCGTACCATAAATAAAGATGTCTGTGTGAACACTCTCCTGTCAGATACGTCCTGTCCTTGAGAATGGTTGCTAATGATGTCTATGGGTTTTAGATGAACAAAAATACCAGATAATTGAAAAGCCTCTACAGCAGGGCTTCTTTAACTTTGAAATCCTAAATCAAGCATTAAAACATCGGCAACCATTTGGGACCCAATAACAGAAACATTTTTATTTTTTATTTTGTTTAACCAATGACTTTAGTGACCCATCACGAGCGAGCCCACGACCCACACTCAGGGAAACCCTACTCTATAGCATCCATGCATAATTATGACTAGACTTTGTGTTCAGTTGTGGCTTTTCAATTTTGCTGTACTGAATTCTCTCACAAGGTCTTGGGCAAGGTTTTAAACTTAGCTGATTGAATTTTGAATACAGAAAAGATTGTGTTACATGACTTAGAGCACATTTCAAATATTAAATTAACTTGGCCTCATTTTTTCCTAATTGGTATCTCATAGCGCATAAAAATCCAGAAATAATATTATGCTAAAATATGTCAGTGCTCAAAAGAAGAGTAATATAATGAATAAAAATCCAATATGCCATGCGTAGTCATCTTTTATCCAGTGCAAACTGCAGTTTTTCCTCTGCTACATCTGGACTGATAAATTGTGTGATTCAGGGAAATGTCAGTTCCGATAACTATCATTCTCATTGACGTAATATTACCCCTGCAGGTAACTGAAGTCATAGTTATCAGGTTACAAGGCTGTGTGACACCTTCAGTATATTTTTTAGTGCAAGCTTTCCATCCTCAACTAAGTAAAGGAGTACCAGACATAAAACATTTGTTCTGGTTAACTAAGTGTTAAAAGTCTTAAGTAATGTAGCAACTATCATGCAGTGAGCAGTATTGCCATCGCCCTGGACTTTATATAGCTCAATCTGGACAGGTAGATCCAGGTGCTCACCTGTACAGCCGGTTGAGCCCTTCTTGACAGAGTAGCCTATCTGACAGTGGCAGATGAAGGATCCCCTAGTGTTCTCGCACTCCCCAAACAAGCAGATGTTGGCATTGAGCTCACACTCATTGATGTCTGGAAGGAGAGTCAGAAAACAACATAGTACAGTCAAAACAGCTTAAAAGTCTACAATGATTTAGTTCATGCCGTAGATAATGGGCTATATGCTGTTGCCTTATTTATCAACCTATCCAAAGCCATTGATACAGTGGACCACAAGGTGCTAAAGAATTGCCTTTTAGATATTGGTCTATCTCATAAAGCTGTGGGGTGGTTTGAAAACCATTTGTCAGATAGCTAGCAGTGTGTTCAGTTTGGGGGCCTCAAGTCATCCTTTCTTACAATTTCATGAGGAGTGCCTCAGGGTTCTGTACTTGGGCCTTTGTTGTTTTGTATTTTTATAAATAACTTATGCCTCAATGTGCAAGATGCAAGTGTTCATCTTCATGCTGATGACACAGTTATATATTGTGCTGCTCCCACTAAGATACAGACTCTCTCTCAGCTTCAGACAGCCTTTAATGTTGTCCAGCAATCCTTGCTTGATCTGAAGCTTGTTTTAACTGCTCACAAAACTAAGTGTATGGTATTCACAAAATTTAAAAAGAGGTTTTTAAACCTCCCAGTGACTGTTACAAGATAAGGCATGGAGACAAAATATGTTTTATTCTTCAAATATCTCGACATTGTGCTTGATGACTGTCTATATTTTAAGCCACATATTGATGCACTTTCAAAAAAGTTCAAAACGTAAACTGGGCTTTTTTATCAGAAACAAAAATTGCTTTTCGATTAATGTAAAAAAAGAGGCTGGTTTCTGCTACATTTTTGTCTGCGCGCGACTATGGTGACATTTTGTACTTGAATGCCTCAGAACAGTGTTTACATTCTCTTCACTCTGTATATCATGGAGCACTGAGATTTCTTACAAATTTTAAGGCCCTTACTCATCATTGTACGCAAAGGTTGGCTGGCCCTCCCTGGCCGCCCGAAGGCTTTCCCATTGGTATTGTTTTATCTCTAAAGCCATTGTAGGGCTTTACAGATAAAACAATATTGCCATCGTATTTGTGTGTGTACATGCAGAGAAAAGAGCAAACTAATTATGCACTTCATTCACAGTCTCATTCTGTTGATTGTACCAAAAGTTGAAACTGAATTTGGCAAAACAGTATTTGCGTATGCAGCTCCTAACGGATGGAATCTTTGGGAAAATGAGATAAAATTACAGTCTCTGGTCTCTGGGTAGATTTAAAGCATTGCTGCAGGATCTCTGTACATATCTTCTGTCTGCCATTGTCAGGGCTTGGCTATGAGATTTCAAAATTAGTTGCTGTGTTTTCAATTTTGGTTAATTATTTTATATGATTTTACCTTATTTTACTATTGTATAATTGCTTTTTGATCTTAATGCTGAGTATTTATATGATATGTTTATATATTTGTCAAACACTCTTGAAAAAGAAATTTTTAATCTCATTGAGGTTTTCCTAGTGAAAGAAAAGGTATTATTAAAATCATCCCAAAGAGTCCTGAAAAGGAGCCATCTCCAGGATGCAGGCATGTGAGGTGAAGTACCTCCAGGATGTGAAGTGAAGTACCTGTGCAGCTCTTCATGTCCATGGAGGCCATAAAGCCATCGTAGCAAAGGCAGTGGTACTCCCCAGGAATGTTGGTGCACTGTCCGCCGTGACATACGTCCGGATCCTCCTCACACTCGTCCACATCTGCAGACAGAAGCCAAGCAGATGCTGAGTCTCCACAAACACACAGGATACAATTCACCTCTCGATCACCTGCCCACCTGTCCACCTGCTCAGCTGTACACCTGTTTACCTGTCTACCTGCACACCTGTCCACCTGTCTACCTTTACATGCACCATCATGAAGAGATCAGGGGTGCTGAATTAAGGGGAAAAATGTACTGGTGACCTGGATGGGTGCCCTCAGTAAGTGTTCATGATGGGTGTGGTTGACCTTTATCCCAATGCAGGTGTTTTAGATAGACAGTTAACATTCAAGACGTTTTATGGTAGGCAGTGTTTAAGACTGAATAAACTGGTGTTGGTATCAGTACTGAAGATCAGAACAAGGTTTCAGTGTCTAGTTCACGGAGAGCTGTTTGAGAAAGAGCATGCTTGTCATGATGCTAGTGTATAAAACATGAGAGGATACAGATTCCTTACCTGTGCAGCTCCTGAGGTCTGGCATGAGCGTGTAGCCGTCTGCGCAGCTGCAGTCGTAGCTGCCTTCAGTGTTGGAGCAGTGGAGGTCACAGCCGCCATTCTGGACACCACACTCGTCCACATCTGGAGTGGCCAGCAAGAACCCAGCAAGAACACAGCATACATCAGGTCAAATCGCTCTCACGGATGATGTCATGGTTCCTCTATGTTGCAGTGAACTTTTTATTAAACAGCTGTCTTTTAATGCCTCTCTCAGAGCAAAGATTACAGACTTGTCAGCACTCTTCCTTAAAGCTGCAATTTAAACATAATGTGTAATTTTCACGTTTGCCAAGAGAAAATTAATTAAATATTCGCAATATAAAAACATGAAAATAACAAGGCAGCGATAGATGTAGGTCAAACCTGTATATGCAGTAATTAAAATGAAAGTACACAGAGTAAAGTGTAAGCATGAAGACGTCACAGACGCGTACCCACGCACACCTGCCAGTCCGCGGTGGCCTGGTAGCCCGAGTCACAGGCACAGTGGTAGCTGCCGACAGCGTTCACACAGTGCCCGTGTTGGCACAGCCTGTCACTCAGCTCACACTCGTTGACATCTGCGCGACATTCACGTTTGTACACTTAAGTGACACAATCAGCCAGGGAAGGACATGTGGGGGGACAGTATGACAAGAAGACAGCACACCTGGTGACACTGTGTACATTGACAGTCACCAATTACAGCTGGTCATGTGACAATAGGGGAACTAAGAAATCATCCAAGGATATGAGAGCGTCCAAAAAGAGATGCAATTTAAAAAATGGTGAAGGAGCTTGTCTGAAAAGCTCCATTTTTCAACACATGAGTAAAAGCTATTTCAGTGACTTTGACTTACAGCTGATACACACACTGACTTTATTGATCTTGGCCTGAGGACAACATATTGAAGGTATGCCCTTTTTCTGAACCCTTCAGCAAAATTCTATCTAAATAGCTTCAGTGTGGCTGTAAAACAGATATAACTGTATATAAGTTGTAAGTCATGGCGGCTATTGTACAGGGTAAAGCAAGAGGTGAGGACCATACAGGTGGGGGTTCACAAGAAATACTTCCAGGGCGTCACAGCTGCAAAGACCCAAACAGAGGGCTCAGTTTTACTGAACTGGTACTAGGATGATGACAACACTGATGATGTCAGAGAAAGGTGATGATGACGAGCGGTGGTGGGTGCCTTTTTGTTGTACACTTTATACCCAGTGGTACACTGTGTTCAGTTACCTGTGAAGGTGTACTTACCAGTGCAGGCATCACCATCTGGAGACAGCTGGTGGCCAGGGGGGCATATGCACTTGTAGCTGCCCTCCGTGTTCTCGCAGGACCCGCCCCGACAGAGGCCTGGGTCCCTCTCACACTCATCAACATCTAACAGGAGGGGATCCAACAGAACAGGAACACATGGAGAACATCCACACTGCCCTTTGTGTTCTCACACAGAATAACACCATGAAATTGGATAGAGTTTTGTAGTTCTCCCATGCAGCTGTTGAACACTCCCAATTATGATGTTTATTATTGACAGACAAAATATTATTAAATTATAATTTTTTTTAAGTATTTTTTAGTTTGCCTTTTAAATATCAGGCATACAGCGGGATTGTGCTTTCTATCTGACAGCCAACATAACAGCTCTTGACACGTCATGACAATTTTACTGTTGCATTTTTAAGTTCCAGAAGACACTGTATTACAGTCCCTTATGGGAGACAATGAATATGAAATACTCCAGCTAATTTATTCTGCAGTTTTAATTAATGCATAGCAACTTCTCTGATAGTGTCAAATGCTGAACGTAACGAACAGATGGCGAGCAGCCTAAAAAACAGCATGAGGATGAAAACAAGGGCCTGTGGTTGTTTGTTCGGAGCTGCCTAGGGTTTCTTTATACCCAAAATCGTTTTAGCTTTTTTGTTCTTACTTTCTGAGCACGACACTCGCATGTCCCCAAAGCCCTGTGCCTGATTACCTCCGAGCCAGACCCGCTCAGGCTTGCAACACACATACTTCTGATGCCTTTCAGCAGCAGTTCAAAACTGAATATTAATTTATTGTGGCCGTTAGCAGCACGACGGAGGAACACTGTTGAACAAGGGGGGTGCAGTATGTATACTGGAGCAGTTAGAAGAAACCAGCGCCTGGGGGGCGGGCATTGATCAACGTCTTTGCATGTCTAATTGCGTGAGCTGGTACAGGTCCTCACTGTATGCTTGTCTAAAAGTGCTCTCAGCTGAAATAGAGGAGCTCACCCATGCAGCTCTTCATCATCATGATGCCACTCTCATAACCCTCGAAGCACTCGCACTCGAAGGTCCCGGGCGTGTTCACGCACGTACCGCTCCCGCACAGGTCCGGTGAAATGCGGCATTCGTCGATGTCTACGGACAAAGTAGGCGAAAGACAACAGATCTACCTACTGCCAGTGCAATAACTGGCATCTAAGACTGAAAGACAAATTCCCTAACATTCGATCCAACAAAACGTATCCTGCATCACTGAGCTTGTATGAACCCAGTATACCTGTGCCTCACCTGTACAGTTACGTTCCTCCATGTCCAAGGCGAAGCCGCTGTCACAGCGGCACCTGAAGCTGCCAATGGTGTTGCGGCATTTGCCATGTGTGCAGATGCTGGGAAACGCTTTACACTCGTTAACATCTGCAGTAGTCACCCCCCAACCGAGAATGGACCAGAAACAATCCACCAATCAACAGAGACCAGAAACAATTCACCAATCAACAGAGGCATCAGAAACAATTGACCAGTCATTGACACTGACATCCCTGATAATGAAACTCAACTCAATGACATTTATGGGTTGAATTCATGTCTTATGACCCACTGGCTTCTGCTGATGGAAGCCATTGCATACGTCACCCTCTCACCCTTGTAGAAGGGCCTGCCGGTGAGGACGTCTCCTCTGTTGGTGAAGCCAGGCCCACGGGGGCAGAGTGCTTCGTAGTCGCGGCTGCCAGGCTGGGGGCACTGGTCACAGTCTGCGCCCCAGGCTGCACCCACCGTGCAGCAACAGGCGTCTGCCCGGAAACGGCCTGGCACGGGCTGGGCACAGACGTCCTCCTCCCAGGTCAGGTAGCAGTGCTCCAGGCGCAAGTCTGGCCAAATAAGTGACCCAACATGGTCAGTGCAAATGAGGAAGCTTACCAAATACAGACATGCGGTGACAGGGGCGTGGATTTTAAATAATAAAGGGGAGACGACCTTGGACTGTAGTTCTTGAGTGAGGGTGTGAACCTGGCCTTCGGTTCACTTACCGACACAGAGGCGGCCCGAGCCATCCAGCGTGAGGCCTTCAGGGCACTGGCACCTGAAGGAGCCCTTGGTGTTAACACAGTGTCCATTTGGGCAGATGCCAGGGAAGACCTCACACTCGTTCACATCTGTTAAAACACACAACAGCATGAGACCATGAGTCCAACTGCACTCGGGGATACAGGTGACATGGTACAGGGTTGCTAAGAGGCTGTTCACTAATCACACACACACACACACACACACACGCACACATACACACTCCCTGGCCAAAAAAGTCACTCTCTTTTCATCACTACATCTTGGTGAAAAATTGATGCAGATGTGGATGAACATCAATGCTGAGGTGTTATATAAGATTGTGAAAACAGAATCACAAAGAATGCATGCTGTAATCAAAGCTAAGGGCAGTCCGACAAAATATTAGTGTGCAACCGGCAGTGTGTGGCTAGGCAGTGTGTGTGTGTGTGTGTAGCGTTAGTATAGATACAATATACATGTCTAAATTCTACGCAAAACAGAAAAACTACATTGTAAAAAAATAAGTTATATATTGAGTAACCATTGTTTTGCAAAGTCCATTTTAAACAGAATATTTAAATATGTAAATGTTATATAACATTTACTAATAAATGTTATATAACATACTAATATAGCTAACGGTAAAAATGACCTCATGTGAGCTGACAGGACTGAACTTCTGAGAGGACAAACACAAATAAGAGGCCTGTGCTAAAGCCCAGATTAGAGTCCAGACGAGTCTGTCAACATGTCCTCCAAAACCAGCTTGGTACCTTCACACACAAGTCCTCTTGGCCGAGCAAACCCTCTTGAACAGATGGGGTCTGTAAAAACCAAAAATACAGTAAGGATTACTGATTAACTCTCCTGACTGCTGTCCCCCTCTCAGACAACATGCGGAGACCAGAGTTCTTGCAATATACACAAAAATAGCTGTCTGGAAAAATAACGCTTTCATTTAGTGGTAAATTGGCAAAACTTTGTGTGAAGATGACAAAACATAAATAACCTTAAAAACAATAACATACATGTGAAACTTGGAGGAAACACAAAAAACTGGGCCAAGGTATTTATAAAACAAAAATAATATAAGGTTTGACAACAGATTAGTTGGAAAGTGTTGCATTGTGTTAGTAATTATATGTGATAAATTACACAAGTAAAAACCGAAAGCAGATGTTTGCGACACACATTTCCTAGAAGATAAGACTATTTGTCTTTTTACTCCTTTTTTTAACCAGTGATAAATGAAGTCATTGCAGCCTGGGCTGCTATCGGCCATTGGTGGCATAGGATTCAGTCACAATGTGCACATTTCCCAAGTCACAATGAAAACGGCACAGAGGTGTGAGACAGCCACGGTCAGGAACTGAGAAGTCCAGGCCATCTGGCAGGTCCTCAGATCACAGCAAAGTCTACTGGGGCCCTGGACTAAACGGGCTTGTCAGAGAGGTCCTCCAGTCACCCTCACAAAGTTTTCCAACCTCAGTTTACCTACAGACACATTCGACTGTATCAAAGTTAACATCGCATACAGAATGACTCAACTCATTTGGAAAGAAATAAACCTGCGAAAAAGTCATGCAGGAGAAATATCTGTGCGCAGTTTCATAAACACTATGAGCATGTTCTATGGCAACTGAAATTCCCCCACATCATGTGAAGTTAGTTTAATGTATGACAAGGTCATTTGATCACACATGGAAATCCTGCCCCACCCGCGTGTAACAGAGTCCCCTGTGGTCTCTTTCTGCCTTTCCCCAGAATAGCTGTAAAACATGTAAATCTGGTCCACACACAGACATCATGTGACACACATAGACACACAACAGCATGGCACTGTTCCTGTGGCCAGCCAGGACAGGCCACTGCCCCCCCCCCCCCCCCAACAAGACGCACCGATGTCACACTGCTCGCAGGGACTCCCCCAGGCCGCGCCCAGTGTTCCACAGCACTCCGACTTCAGTGTGGCCCCGTTGATGTTCGCCTCGCAGCGTCCGTGCTGCATGTTCAGCCAGCACGTCCCCTTCAGGCTGTCTGGGGACATACGCCAGGACAGGGGACTGGTAACACAGCAACAGAGAGCACCAGGGGACTTTATGGGAACAGCTAACAGATGCTAGAGGAACGTAAAATTGCTGCCTCCATGAATCCTGCACAGTGAAATGCAAAAATGGAAATGTTAAGCTATGCACAGTGTTAAGGGGGCGCCACTGCAATGACTGGTGATGGGATTGGTTGCAATGTAATGGCCACCAGCTATTGGTCAGGGCTGGCTCTGCAGTACGGTGTCTGTTACTCAAATTGCCATTACTCTATTATCTTATATTGTTTTACACAATTTTAGCCCTTTAGCCACATCTAACAAATACACGTAAAATACGAGTAAACAAGCAGTGCTGGTTTTCTATTTGTGGTTTTCCCCAGAAGACGAGTGTCTCAGGTTTACCGATGCAGACGAGGCCGGTGCTGTCCAGTTTGCTGCCGGGGGAACACTCACAGACGAAGGAGCCGGCATTGTTCTTACAAGCCCCGTTAGCGCAGGGGCTGCTCTCGCATTCGTTCACATCTGAAAAAGGAGCAGGGGACAGCATGCAGCACAGCCCATTAGCACGTGACGTCCTGTGTTTACACCTCAGTTGGTTTCACACTCCGTGACACAAAAAGGTGATGACACACTTCACCCTGTTGAACTCATAAGGTGTGTTTACAGCGTTGTTAGGACGTCTACTGACTATTAAACTTAAAGTTTCACTCATAAGACGAAGCTTCTACCAATCAAAACCACATATTTTCATGTTACACCCATATACATTGTTATGTAACATGGTGTTGAACCAAACTGCAAAGTGCTGGGTCTCTTCAGAGATGTTACACGTATGTCGCATAGGGTTCTTTAATACTGTACAAAGCTGTCGTTTCTGAACATCCTCCTGTACTAATAGAGTGGATAAAACAACACATTGGAATTAAAATAAATGCACCAATAATTAATTACA
This sequence comes from Chitala chitala, assembly GCA_025773905.1. Lineage (NCBI taxonomy): Eukaryota > Metazoa > Chordata > Actinopteri > Osteoglossiformes > Notopteridae > Chitala > Chitala chitala. The sequence goes on along the minus strand of JABJVR010048909.1, from coordinate 2,578 downwards.
GCAGCAGCCTGTTCTGAACTGTTCATCAGAGAGGTTTGTGTGTTTCACCAGAAATCACATCGATGCTTATGCCAAACTCTGCTGCAGTTTGCCTTATTCTCAGCTGTGGCCTTCATCACAGGAAGCTCAGGATAGGAGAGATTCTCCCTCAGGTGTTTCCTGCACAACCAGCTGACTTCGCCTGACTTCTCGCTGCTCATGCAGGAGGTGAGAAGACAAGAGTTTAATGGCGATGAGGCTGCTAACATATCTTACACCTGCTGACTTGACGTGACCTGTGATACCTAAATCACATGCTACCACACAACGTGTCATTTTTAAATGGACAGTAAAACACTGATGCTTAAGTGCTATTTCTGTAGTGAGTTGAGGTTTTGCCTTTGTTGTTTGCTGAATGTGACATGCTGCCTTTTTGAAATTGTCATCCTTTTGTAGGATGCAGCATCTGAAGCTACAGTGACACATGGGGGGGCTTGTTTTGAAGTTGCAACTGGGATACATTTTAGCAAGCTGGCGATTCGTTTAGGTTTTGGAAACAATTTTTTGAAATTTCCCACGAGAGCCTGAGTTTATTCACAAGCATGGAAGGAAAACATCCTGGACAGTAGAGCCACAACTGATTTGAGTGTGCTGTCTCTCTAGCATCGTGTATACAGCGGAGAGCTCTAATATGCATGCACTTTTCAGAGAAACATCAGACGCTAGTATCAGGGTTGTTAGGGACTGACAGACAAATATGAAGTTTCAGGTTTGAGATCCCAGCTCAGATTTACTTTACTGTAACTACTGTTTTTTCATGATGTAAAAAATATCATTCTGGTTGCTATAGACAGCATACATAATTCTGTGATCCAAAACATAAGAACTAACTAGTGTGCCACAGCAAGAATGAAGAGGACAGAAAAGAAATCTGAAGTGTTGTGAAGCGGATCATCTATTTAGACTGAGAGAAATGGCTTGTGGCTTTCCAACACAGTTTCTGTGTGAATTCTCAACCACAGACATGACTGATGTTTCTGTTCTGGTGGTGTCAGCAGAGTACTAACTACCCAACCTGCAATGGGCCGGAACGCGTGGAATGTGTCTGAGTATATTCTGGGCTGTCCTGGCCCACTTCTGGTTCCTAACATCAAACAAACTCTGTGCCCCCCCACCAAAACTTCTCAGTGTGCCCACCCCTTGGACACCCTCTAGAAAAATAGACTTCCTGTTGTACACTCTCGCCGGGACCTGTCTGGGACATGAAAAACAAAAGGTCGAGACAGGTAACATATATGGGGTGTGGGTGGATAATTCGTAGGCATGGCTGTCACCTTTCTCAGCTAGCTACGTGGGCCAGAGAAATCTCTCCCACCTTTAAACACCCAGTCAATTGTACTCAACAGGGCCGCGTATCTAAAGGCAGCCAATTATAAATCAGCCCACTGAAAGGCCAAAATGTGACAATCTAGAACATCTGTAAATGGCTCAAAGAAGGTGTTCTGTCACGGCTAGTTAAACTCATTAACTCATCAACCTCATTCCAAAAGGAGCATTGAATGAGGGCCCCAGGGAGTGCTCCAGCCCACTAACCTCACAGAGACATGAGGTCACCGAGTCCCAGCTCACAGCTGTTTACCTAATGAAGAAGCTAAGCTTTTCCCAGCTGTAACACCACCATATGATGATGTTGCACTGATATAATTAGGGAGGTGCTGAGTGACAGTCAGCGAATCAGGACTGTGAGACATTCTGCATAATACATGAACAAGCATCAAAATTAAGTGTTACTCAATAGAAGCCACATGTAACACTGCAGGTTACTACGTACACGATCGTTCTAAAACATCCTTCCTTTACAGATAAAATTAAAAGTACATACATTTAAGATGGAGAGTAAATTATACTTTCAAGACTTTAAAATACATAAGTCACAAACAACAAAAAGCTGATGTGTTTGTATATTTATAACAGGGTTTATTTTGGAACAGTCTCATTTTCAGGGAAAGCTATTTCCTAGAATCTGATTAAATGTATAGAATCTTGTATGTAGGTCAAAGCCTTAAAGGGTTTTTTTAAGAAGTTTCCAAAGGACATCTGGTTTAGATACAAACTCGTGAGTATCTGGTAATGTCTTAGAGTAGCTCGAAACTTGGGTAAAAAAAAGTTTGCATTTAAGTACCAACTCACTGGTGTTTTTCTCAATAGTTCTCAACTAGCCAAAGTGAACACCTGGAAAATCAGAAATATGACGAAGAAGAACCTCTGAACGTCTGCTGTCTTGTCTCACATCCGTCAGGTGCCAATCACAGTTCCCCGGCGACACTCTCACCTTCGCACGTCTCCGAGTCCTGCCTGAACACAAAGCCCTTGGGGCACGTGCAGCTGTAGCTCCCCGGAATGTTCCGGCACAGGCCATTGTCACAGAGGAGACGGTTCACTATGCACTCATCAATGTCTAAGAAGGCAAAAATAAACAGCGGAGGGCTGCTCAGTTGTCATCCACACTGTATTGGAAAAAAATATTAATACCTATCAATCATTAATTCTGACAAACACTCAAGAATATTCAAAGGCAGCGTGTCATGAAGCAATGGAG
>JABJVR010048908.1:7693-23218 GCA_025773905.1 Chitala chitala | reverse complement strand
GTGTGTGTGTGTGTGTGTGTGTGTGTGTGTGTGTGTGTGTGTGTGTGTACATTTTTCTGTCATGTACGTTGTGATAGAGTTGGAGAAAAAACCAGGCAGCCTGCATATGTATGCTAGTTCTGCATCTGACAGACTTGTGACAAACTGTTCCTCTGGCATCAGAATCAAAAGAAGCTCAATAGTTTTACCATAAAAATCACAATGCCGACTGTGCAAAATAAATAAATAATTACCTTAAAGAAAATCATCCACAGTTCTGTTGTTGGCAAACCAGTTAGATACCCCGTAAAAAAAAAAAAAAAAAAGCATGCGGTTCCTCCATGCCACCACATGAGGTCACTAACGACAGTACAAGTGAACAGAAATAATATCCAGAAACAATACAAGGTGTGTGAGGTGAGAATATGAACAGACCTAATAACCATTTAAAAAGGGCACTGCCATTCTGTGAAATGCTGAAAACACAATGGTTCTGGTTCTGTACCACTGGATAATAAACATCACCAAGCAAACAAGGGAACATTAACTACTTAAAAGTTATAGGCCGAGGGGTCATTCAGTCTGCTAAGCTATCTGTCAACATAGGATGTACACACACCCCAGCTCAATGAGCGTGTCCTTAGCAAGGCTGCCTGGGTATAGGAGGATGGTCTAGTCACAAGGAAAATGGATACAAGAACCTGATTCCTGTACCACTAGACACATAAAGAGGCCTGATACAAAGCTGAATTTAGGACTTTGTCATTGCATGCATAAAAAACAGGTGCAGTGCAGCGAGAGGTGACTAGATGGCAGCAACCGTAATGTGTCTTCATGCACATGAGCACATGACTATATAGGTGTCCAGTTCAGCTCACACATACACACACACACACACACACACACACACACACACACACACCCACCCACCCACCCCAAGCACTGACAGACAGCACAGAATGATTAGGAGCTGCTTTAACTACAGCCCAGACAGACAGCACCCCCCACCATGACCTGGAAAAAGAAGATGATCTTTGAAAATGCATAACTACCAAACTGCTAGCACTGGTTTAACAAAGGTCGATGTCATAACGTACTATAACGTTTCACTTCACTGCCATCCTGATTCGCATGGTGGCTGGAAATAATCTCCTTTCTTCTCCCATCTGTACGTCATCGGAAATACAGCAGGAACCGGCGATGAAACCAACAACCCCATCCCACAACCACCGCCACAACCATACCTGATCAATCAAAATGAGTAAATTTTAAAAGTAGCTGTCCCACTAAACGCTACAAAAGTGATAGGGCTCCTCTTACACCCACTGCTTTAATATGGGACTACTCTGGCCACTCTGCACCAAGACCAGGTACCTTCACCTGTACTTAAACAACCAGTCGTCAGACACATAAAGGATGCGGTATCGTTTGCTAAGAACATAAGCCTCTGTGACTGGGGCAGCAAACCAACAGCACCCACTGCAGAGGAAAGAGGAAAAACTACAGACAGCAGAGTAGAGATAAGGTCACCTCTCAAACCTGTCCTGTGATTTAAGAAGAAAGCACGGAAGCCTCGGGGCAGACCTGAGCCCAAACCTCCCCCACCATAAAGCATTAAATATTGTGCTTCCATAACAACTCCCCCTGGCTCTACACACGTAATAACTGAACTCTGAGGGGGCACCATACTGGCCTTTCACCAACAACACCAATGTAACTGTTAAAGAAAATCATGTGCACACCTGTTCATACACACACACACGTGTACACAAACGTGTGCAAACGCGTGTGCGCAGACACACACACACACACCGAGGATGAACCAAACTGACATTTATCATCAACACCAGAGTAGCTACATAATTAAGAGGCGCACATACACTTACACGCACCAGCACTGTCACACCCGATGAGGCCTTTCTCACCACAGTGAGTGACACCGGTGACCCCTGTGGAGCCCTGTCCCTGCCTGACCTTCCGGGCCTATAGACACACGCTGCCCATCACCCACATGAGTACCGCCCCTTCTCCCTCACCACAGGCCGCGGCAGCTGTCCACACTGTATTGAGCTTCCAAACCTGACCTCAGAGCATGCGTCCACTGAGCCGAGATCAGGGGACTTCACAGAACTGTCACTTGGTGCTGTGGAAGCTGATACCTCGTCCTCCTCGTTTGGGAGTCGCTGGTATTCCGAGGTGTCCCCCATGGCTGGGGTGGGTGGGTTTCAGGCAGCAGGTCGCCCCGCTGTATCCTCTAACCCAAGTGTGGCTCTGTCACGCTGATACTGTTCGGTAGGTGACACCTTCTTCCTGCACCCTGATGGAGATGGAAGCTTGTCTCTGCACGCCTGGTCCACCTTCACCTCAGTCCCATCCCAGCATCAGCAGCTAAGAGCACGATGGGTGGAGCAGAAGGCACCTTAGGTCCAACACGGTCCATTTTATGTGCCAAAATCACTTCAGGCTGCTTACAAGAATCCACTCTGCTCAGCGGCTCAGGCACCAGAATGCTGGCCACACAAAGACTGCGCTCCAGTCCATCCGGTGGTGTTACACACTAATCCCTTAATGTTTTGGTTCTGCTTTTGTCCCCCCTTCTATTGCCCTTAGTCCCACCACCAAAAAAAAACTCTACGTGGGGTGTTCAGAAGTGCAAGATCTCCCCCAGTGACAAGCAGTCAGCCTACAGAGCGGTTTCTCCAGTATGTGCAAGTCCTGGCCTGATCAGCCAATCACAGAAGAGCATTCCGACAAACCTCCCTGTCCGCCCCAGTAACGAGGAGCTTTAATCTGCCCAGACGAGAGAGAGAGAGAGAGAGAGAGAGAGAGAGAGAGACAGACAGACAGACACAGAGCACAGATTCAAGTTCAACTCCTCTACTCAACATCAGGCCATGTGGGAGACATCTGGATAGCAGTCGATATACACAACTCCTGATCTTTCTCCCACACTGACCCCATTCTACGTCCTCATGAGGCACTGAGCACGCTCAGTCAGCGGATGGCCGACCTGCCCGCCCCACAGGTTACGTGTCCACTCTCAGACAAGTGCTTGTGTCTGTGGGATCTTGTCCTGGGATCTTCACATTGAGTATTTTTTTTAATCCTGTGAAGAACAATACGAGTCAGCAAGTTGTAGCCCAGCATGCCCCTCGCTTGGATGCAGGTGCCATTCATGTAAAATGCCTTTAATCTGTCCAGCAAAAGTGCCAAGCAGACACAAGTGCTGCTGGAAAAATTACCATTAAATTGTTCATGCGAGTCCTTAAAGAGGGTCTGGCTCTGTAGAAGCAGGGAACACAGGTCCTCCTACTGTTCCGGTGCTTCATCAACAGAGCTTAATGAAAGGCAAAAGGCCAAAACACCCAACCCCACCCCCCCCACCCCCGTATCCTTTCTGAACGAGACACGTCTTTATTGTGTCCCTGCGCTCTGCAGCATGAGGCCACGCCCCCACACCAATCCCCGCAAATCACTACCATTGTTGCTGTGCTGCTGAGCCTCATCCTTTAAACAGTCCCCGCCTCCCGCCTTCATCACACCCCTCACTCCCAATGACAAGAGAAGCTACCTCCATCCCCCCACCACGTGCCATTGGACTGCTGCGCTCCCCCCACCACTTCTGCTCTGATGTACTGCACTAACCATATCTTTACCACATTCTCTATTTCTACATCTCTCAGTGAAAGGCTGCAGAACCAGTAATGCATCGCATTATTCACACAGAGACACACAGATACATGTGTCGGTAGACTAATGCAGACAGGCAGGCAGGCAGGCAGACAGGCAGGCAGGCAGGCAGGCAGACACAGAATTCTACGCTGTTTTACAGCCTTAAAGCCATTGGCAAAAACTGCTCGCGCACTGCAAAGGCACAATGAGTAAAAAAATCTAATAACACTCTCCGTTTTCATTACTCTATGGAGTATAAGAGCTCTCTTATTTAGCAACACTCAGAGGCAGTGTGACTGGCCCCAGCACAGCCTGGCCTTTTCTCCCCTCTTTTCTCTCCTGGTGACACTGCAGTGCGATGCTGAGGCATGATGGGACCTCAGCACCCGCAAATGTCCATGCCCTCACCTCGGGTGGAGGGGAGGCCATGTCTGTCCTCTGAGCTAACCCCCTTCCCAGCATGCCTCCCCAGCCCTGTCATCTCTCGGTCATTCCTCACAATGTTAGGATTAATTAAATTTTACCAGCTCTACTTATACCAAGGGGAACATAAAATTACGCAATCATTTACCCCCCCACCCCACCAACCTCCAATACCCCCGTAGTCAGCACATGCATTCAGCAAAATCATCCAGCTGAGGTGCTTTCTCTGCAGCTCAACACATGGACTATGGAAGCACGACAGTCTATCCAAACCAGTTATAGCAATACAAAATGTGATGCTGCAAATGACCATTTTTCTAAAAAAAAAAATTATAATAATAAAAAAATTACAACATACAAAAGTACTGCTGATGCTGACAACACATCAGATCACAGGACAGACCCAGCGTCTTGTTGTAAAGCTGCTTTAACTGCGTCATTAGTTCAACATTATGTCAACAGGATGTAAAATTCAGCTGCAAACGTCTCATCGCCTGGTCATAGCTCCAGCTTCCTGGCAGCAAGATAATTAAACTGAACAAATAAGAAAAAAAGGAAAGGCTGCATTTGCATCCAAGGGTCAGATGATCCCATTTAATGGGACTCCAAGAGTGCAGGCAGCCTCATTACTTGCTGCTAAGTACTCTTACTCAGCCATCGGTAGGAAGACGAAATTGGCAGCCACTGAGGTGAGGGGGTCCAATCAGCAAGGCTGAACAGCTGATCAGTCGCAGTAAGTCACCGCACTTGGTTGCACGCGAGATATTTTCTTTAAGCTGTACGTGTGGAATACATTCGCGCACATCGGCGTGTAAGGCTTGAAAGAACTGTTTTTAAAACAGTAACTAAATTCTATTAGCATTAACAGCCACAGTCCAAGTTAGATCTTTACTGTGCCCCTGTAACCCATTCAGGAGTAGAATGTGTCTCAGCTGGACGTCGAAGTTGCTCCTAACATTCAGCACATCATGCAAGCAGCATGGTACCTTAACATATTAAACTTAAAGCTGACAAAAAAAAAAAAAAAAACGTACACACCTTTTCTTACCATAGCTCAAACGGTATGGCAGACCAACCCCCATGAGCAAATAATAGCGGAAGGTGATGAGGGTACGTTACAATTTACGTCAGACGTTGCGAAAGGCCTCTCACTTTACTCTGGACTGCGCCCCGTAACAATCTGCCCACCTAAAGCTCCGCCCACTCACAGCCTGCTACATTTGACGGGCGTAGCTTTAGGTGGGCAGATTAGGCTGCAAGAAACACTCCACGGTGCCTTCTGTCTTGTCACCAAAACTGCCCACAGTCACCAGCTCACAAGCTCAGAGGCCAGATATATATAGTTCAGAACAACATGTCTACACACTAGAGGAAGTAGATTTAAAAAATAATAAAAGTATTCCTGTTATCTGGGAGGAACAATCTTGTCTGCTGTGCGATCAGCATATTAACTATCAGACTGAAACCATTTGGAGTATTCCGCTCTTCCGCTTCACCAACAATGACACCCACTGTCATGTGATCGTTACATAAAGGGTCACAGAACAGGTGGGCAGCTTCAGAACCTCACGTGCTTTTGCTGTTAAAACGCCTTCAACTGTCCCACTCTTTAAATGCCAAGGAAAATTCCAGATGTAGAAAGCTGACAAATCAGCGGCACCGTGGAAGCACTGGGGCCACGCTGACATCCGCACACAGTTGTCACGGACAGGTCTCCACAGTGCCTGCCCTGGAACAGACAATTACAGGCGAGAGACGGACACTGCAGGTGTAGTTCTGCTGCAGCTACACCAGAAAACCACCACGAGTATCACAAAGACAAGCTTAAACACCACTTTAAACTATAATACATATATACCACAATGAAAGTGATCTGCGGTGATTGGTGTGGGGGCGGGGCCTCATATAAACACATAAGAAAGAAAAAGAAAAAAAAATAAAAATCAGCAGTTGGTCAGTTTACGTATGTTCTAGCCATTTACACCACTATTATGGGTTGGCTCCCTGTCCAGAGAGTAGTCTGCCTTGAGCCCTAGGCTGCCATTGACAACCCTGCAGGGAAAGCAGTTGGATGGATGGATGGATGGACAGACGGACGGACGGTCGGACAGAAAAACATTCTAGTTTACTAATGCTGAGTAAACACTTCATAATGTGCACATCTGTCATCTTCTCTGGATACTCTGGGCATGAGGCCACCATCTACACAATAACAGGACAAGGCAGCAGCCATCACATGCTTTGTAAAAAGAAGTCCGGGTGATATCCTACACTGCCCCCCCCCAGTTGTAGGGGGCAGCATACAGTAGACACACGAAACCAAACACGTTAAACGGTGTGCAACCAACAGGTGAAGTTCACACTCCACATTGCACTGCAATGAGCTGCTTTCCTTCTTTAAAATACCTCCCGCTGAATGTGAGAATGTCACTTCTTTAGAGAAGTCCAGAAGCCCAGTTTATCTACCCTGTACAGCCCGTGACAACCTAACACACGTCTCAAATAAACAGAACTCCCGTTAATCTTCCTTGTAGCTATATTTTAGTTAACTCAAAGCATAAATAGTGGCTGATTTGTACAACTGCCATCAGAGGGCGCTGAGCTCAAATGGAAGGCTAGCCATCACCGATTAAGACAGCCATGTGTTTCTTTCACACACGCGCACACATGCACACACGCGCACACACATACCTGCACCTTTCCTGGGATTCATTCTATTCTTTAAAATTGAACCGAATACTGCACTTATAAAAGCATGATCAATTTTATGTTAAAACAAAAATTATCTACATCAATTTGGACTGGGAGTGTTACATCTGTAAATTATTACTAACATGCTAGGAAGGAAACCTTTTTCTGCTGAATATGTAGCTGGAAAAAGAGTTTAAAATAATACCTGACATCTCACAAAGCAAACACAGAAGACAGAACCATAATTACCTTCCAGCTGCCTGCTAGGATGATCAGTTAAATAAAGCAAGCTTTAAAAAGCTAGCATCTGAAACGTGGCATTTAAAAATGTACTGGTTTCTAACAACTGTTATATAATTAATCAACAGAAACACAGTGCTGAATAGTTTTTAAAGCATTGGAAATAAAATCCAAAACAATATTATTCACCAAAATGCTTTTTGGAACCAGAGAAAAACTGGGATAGGACCATTCATTCATTGTGGCTTAACAGTGACACCCATCACCATCCTAGGCACTTGGGGGTCCACAGAGGGCTGGCCAGGGCTCCGGAGTTTCTCACAGTCCTGCCACTCAGCTGTGCCACACCCAGTCAGTCAACTCTCTACCCCACTGGGGCAAACTGAGAGGGCTGGAGAGTTTCTCCTGTCTGCTTAGGTGTTGAAAGTGGATGATCCCCTGGACAGAAAGGAAAGGGCCATCCACCTGTAACCAACACCAGTCAGGCCAAGGGCAGAGCAATCCACAGTGAAAGGGATACCCCCCCCCCCCCCATCCAAAGCCGCATGGCTAGCAAAGACACACAAAGCTCAAAGTCCAGTGCTTTTAAACTGCGGACCGCAGCGGGAAAGGTGTCACATGTTCATTTCAATTATCTGTGAAGTTGAGTTAACTGGGGCCAGAAAAATTCCGGCTAATTTTTAGTATTATACAAATGCAGTAGGCACCCGGCTTGCGAGGAGAGATCCAGAGTCCATGATATTCATGGCTTAAATAGCCTTAGGAGAAGGAAATTTTTTATTCTGAACAAGATAAGCAGTTTCTGTAAAGGATGGATGTATGGATGGATGGATGGATGGTTCTTCCTCTGAAGTGGACAATCAATCAATCCAAATATACATTGGAGTAGAGAAAACTCGCCCTGTGCACACAGGGATAGTTGTAGGGCATGTCACATGCCTTTGCAGGTTTATGTGTGTGTCACATGGGGAGAAAAATGCCAGCCATTTATTGTGCTTACTTACCCCCCCAGCCTCCGCTGCCAAAAAGGGAACCGTCATTCATAATGTAATTGGCAGCATACATAAGTTCCACATGCTTGATTTTAAAGCCAGTACCCCCAATCCCATCACCCCATGTTTCCTCAGCCTGACAGGGTAGGATGGCTTACCCGTGACCCTCACGAGCGGTATCCAAAATGGCCAGTCTGAGGATAGTTCTTCTCAGGGTCACAGGGAAAACAGTGAAACATTTACAGCACAGCTGATGTACAGACTGCCATCACTTCAGGAGACAGATCAAGGTCAGACTGTCATGTGTGCACATGCTGATGAAGGATGGTGTATGCATGCAAGCGTGCACGTGTGTGTGCGCGTGTGTGTGCGCGTGTGTGTGCGCGCATATTCCTGCACCCCCTTCAACCTTGTCTGCGTGTTTGTGTGCAGGCTTTCTGAGACCTGGCCCAAAGTCACGGAGGCACAAACCAGGTTATCACACAAGAGTCAGTTGCAAATCACCCAACAACCCCATTTGGGTAACAAAACCTGGAAAGCTGGTGGCAGGTATGAGACTGAACATGTTCTCCTACTGGTCGTAGTGTAGTCACAAGACCTATAAAGGGATTTAAAAAGAGGCCCACTTGCTCATATTGAAGGATTGGCATTATTAACATTTATCAAAGGCTCAGAAAATGCTCACCTTTGCTTTTTATGTGACATTTAATATAATCAGATAGCAAAAAAAAAAAGATTACTATGTTGATTACCACATTTAATTTTCTTATGAATATGCATTCATGCAAGTCGTTTTCTGTTACTGATATCTACTGCTAAAAAGCACACAAGACATTTGCTCACTACAAATACTTTTGCGACCACAAGCAAACAAGTGTTTTTCAAAACAGGAAAAGTACTGACAAGATGCAATGAGCAGGGCACACACTTCCAGCTTTACACTCTATATAAATGCTGTCATTTCAGCGCAGATTAGAAGAGCACAATTAAGTCTCTCATGAGACCTTGCTTTCTGAATGAGAGCAAGTCGTTCAATGCACACTTAAAAACAATACATGTTTATTCTAAACATACCATTTCCTCTCCCGTTTCTGATCGTAAACTGCCCCTACACCCTTTCCCCCCCCACTGTTCCTGGCACCAGTACACCCAGCTGAGCCTGCAGAATGACACAAGGGGGGGGTTCTGCACCAGCTGCCATAAAGACCCCTTCAACAGGCTAGATGAGCACCCGCTCCCAGTAAGCCACCGCCCCCCCGCCAAACACCCAACCCCCACACTAACCATAACAAGCCCTGCTCAGATTCCCAATTCCATGGCAGACCAGGCTACAGGTGTTCAGCCAGACAGGCGGCGGGCATTACAAACAGGAAGAGAAGTTGATTAGTGAGCAGTGCCAGCTGTGCCAGGCTAGCATGATGGTACCATGGTGGGCAGTTACTGAAACTGACATGGGCCTGCAAAAACAAAACCGACTCACAATTTGTACTCCGGTTGTTTTCCATAAACGTAATGTGAAACTTCACCACCCCATGCAAGCTGCGCTTCAGGCCTGCATATATTCCAACATGTCCAAGCTTGCTCTCAACAGCCCAACAAACACGACGTTCTGCGAAAAACAGTGCGAAGCGCGGGACACGTTTTCTCCATGCCTCACACGTTAATTTCCTCACATTACCTCCGTGTACTTTCATACAACTGAGAATATGAGAATACCTTTAGAGAATTGCCTGATATTCTGTGGATGTAAAAACATGCTGTTTCTAATAGTTAAAAAAATTATATAACAATAGTAAGCAATAATAAACAGTTTTGCATACAGACCCAAAGGAATAATGACATAGCTGGAAATTTGCCCAATTTATGTCCTTGTTTTTCTTGTAACAACGATAACATCAAAATAATGCCTACCAGTTTTTGAGGGCGGGACACCCCACAGTAAACATTCTAGCTTTTCCCACATTACATGGTGTTTCAGAATGGGACGCCCAGCTGTAAACATGTAAGCAGGCTTTTTCCTGCCCCACTGTGTTTCAGAATGGCCTGAGCACAGGCAGTAACTAGTAACACAGATGTGCAGACAAGTGGGTACGACACATTATGAAAAATCTAAGCAGGGGAAAATGTTCCAAGGCCAACTGACAGCACAAACCCTGGAACAGGTTATAATTAAATGAATAAAAATGAAGGCAGAATTGGTAAATGCTAATGCAAAAAAAAAAAAAAAAATCATCATAATTGTAACGTGTAATTATTTCTTGTTGCTTACCAGCCACGCGAGTCACGGTAATGAGGGCAGCACTTCGGGGAGGGCTTTGGGAAGAAAGCAGGGGAGGAGGGAAAGCAGGACGAAAAGGGGTGGGGGGGTCACCCACAGATGGGCTCACTGGCTCTCCTGTCCATGGCGTAGGTCACCAGTTCATGCCCTGGCACACCTCGCCAATGCAGCTGCCCAAAGGAGGTGCCACACCTGCAAGGAGCCCTGCCAAGTGACACAAGCATCAAGTTACTCATGCTTTCAAAGGCACATTCATCGAAAAGGACCTGAGCAGCTTACAGTGTCACCACTTACATGTTTAAACAGCATAACACATCCCTACTCAACAGTACAACAGCACTGCTGCCAGATTGATCTTAGTAGGTCATAGGTAAAGACGGACCTTTAACCATCACCTCTCTGTTGTAGGAAATTTTTAACATGGGGAAGAAAACTAAAAGCGTTGGTTGCGACACTACATATAGCACTGACACAGTGCTGTACATTTCTTGTGCTAGCAGGTCAACAAGTAAAACACAAAGCATGACTCACTGACCACAAATGCATTAACCAGCCTGTAGGTAAACTGATGTGTGGCTGTGTTGTAGCTGGAGGTATTAAGGAAGGATGGAAGTTATTTACAATTAACTGGAACACCATGCCAAAAGTTCTCTACTACTGAAGAAACATTACTATAAACATATATTGTGCTTGTGGGCCATTCTATGTTCAAACATTTTATTAATACAATTAATATAAAATAAAAAAGTAACTCTTTCATAAAAGTGAAAGAAAAAGACTATTTTATTGTTTATCGGTCTGCCTCTCCCTGTCTTTATATTCATGAACAAGAACCTGCTCTGGTGTACCAACATACCTACAGAGGAGTGTGGCAATAAGGTGTTCTGTACCTCAGGGTCACATGACCTCCTTCTCTCAAACTACAGCACGCACACACGCGTACACACACATATTCACACACTTGCATTTCTTTATGAAAGGCATGCTGCTGATTGTTGCTTTAACAAAAGAAATTATGCTGAAGTCCTACTAACAGGATTACCTAAATATTGAAGTTTACGCATTCTTTCTTTCATTAAAAGTATCATTATTATAACTTTTTTTTTTGTAATTATAACATCCACATAGACACCTTGTGCTGCCAACACTGTGGACACAGACACTCTTACACTGCATAAGGAAGACAAAAAGCATGCTGCATGCTGGGAAAGCTTGCAGTGTTAATGGTTTTTCCGGCACTCAGCTTTGACAGACACTCAGGAGTCTACCCGGACGTACTGATAAGACAAGAGAAATGTGGAGCCGGACGCAGGATCGCAGAGACACATGTCCCCAGCATAGCTTCTCAGACAGTCCAGCAGCAGAGCCACCTAAAGGAGAAGCCAGGAAACACAGAGACAAGAGCCTCTCTTTTCACGACTTCTAACAAAGGCAGCTTCTGTGTTTACAAATGGGTAGGCGCACGTGCACACACACGCTCGCACACACCCCGGTCAAGGGAGCGTGCCGTAAACCCTCCGCATCTGGGAATTGTTAGTCAACACAAACACTATGAGTGGAGATCCCTGGTCAGGGCTGGACCATCCAGTGTCCTTCATTAAGGATCAGGGTGGGGGCTTCCTGGCATTTGCTTTGGTAAAGGCCGCAGCCTTGAGCTTGCTGTCCCATAGGGTTTTCTAATCTCTCCCAACTGACTGAAAAGGTTCTCCAGTCACCAAAATGACAGCAGTATACGGTCACATCAGGTTCTAACTGCAGGAAGAAAACAGATGTACGTGCGAACAAAAGGACACGCTCACATGCACACATACACACACACACACGCCCCACTATGTCTCCATTGAGTCAACAGTGCCAGTTAAGTGCTTCATGATCCAGGTGTACAGTAACGTCGCCTCCCAAATTCAAAACCGTTTCTAACACAGAGGGCACCATCAAATGTAACACTGAGTGTGAGAGAGGAGTTTACATCCTGCTGCTGACATTAGTGCGCCAGGGCTGAGAAAGTACAGCTCTCTCCCAAAACACCTTAAAGCTGTAAGAGTGCAAAAAGTCAAAGGAAACGTCTGTCCCAGGTCACTGCTCTAAAGCCAAAACAAACCATCCATGCGGACTGACAAGACATGGCAACTATACCCTCAACCCACCCCCCCGCTTAGATTAGAAAATTAGAACATCCAGACGGGTTACATAAGGTCCAGCTGGGCTGACTAACCAATAGCACTGTGCTTGTCAACTGACAGTTACGAGCAGAGACACGCTGGCAGGCCCAGCTAACAAACAGCCCACATGCTTTTAAGCCCGGCATTACACTTCCGAGACAAAATGTGCCCTTTTTGTGCAATAAATATTTTCTTCAGATGTTCCCAGCTATAAAAATTCTAAAATAATTGTATCCAGTCCATAAATATGCATTCTACACATAAGCCTCCTATGACTGCTAAATTTGTACTTGGGTTTTATAATATATGTAGTGAAGGGTTTATTGCTAAATCAATCAGTCAGTCAGTTAGTCACTCTCTCAATCTCTCTCGCACGCACAGGCACACACGCACACACACACAAAACTATGGTACATGAAATGCACACTCAAAACGAATTAATCTTTGTTTATACTGTCTGTTCCTGAGGTTGGAGCGTGATCAGTTTCTTACACGCTGTCTGACACGGTCTTGCAACCACAGGTGCCTGTTAGAAACTGTGTGCGTTGAACCATGCAGTTTCATTTAATCACGAACTCTTAAAAAATACCCAAGCACAGCACATGTTGCAGAGCAAGCGTATAAATGAGCTGCATACACAACATGCACATAAAGATGTCAGGTGTTATAAGGATGTGTATTTAAGTCACAAAAAAGAACACCACACCCCATCACATGCTGGCAGTAGAGAATAACCATCTACAGAGTGGTATGCTGGTGCGAGCCCTTTGGAAAAAGCTGCGTAGGAGTCTCCGGTGTCACAGGGGAGTCCCTGGTGTCACAGTAAGATGCAGCTGCTGCAGCTGGCTGGCTGCTGAAGATATTCTCAAAATCTTCATCAATAAATGGGTGGGAAGCACTGAAGAACCATCAGCTCACCATGTACAGCCTTCTTTACTCAAACTTTGCTGAGATTACAAAGTCTTCATTACAGTGTCAGAAAGCCACAGTTTGTGACTGTTTTAAATTTTACCTTATGTTAATGCACATAAACAAATTCTTACTGTAATTTACAAGTACTCCACCCCTGACCTCCAAGTCTGGTCATATGGATTTTAATTAGCAACTGACTGACAGTGGAACTATAGTGGCATGTGATAGTGAATCACTACAGTAATAAATAACCATACCAGGGCAATTACAAGCCAAGGTCAATAAAACTCTGCAAGACTCTGGGCCATAATGACCAGATTTGGACTCCCTGAATAAATATGATTTATGCACCTCTGTTACCGCCCTGCATTCAATTTGCTTAAAGCCATCATAGCAGATGCATACATATTTTGCATGTTCATGTGACGACTGAGCATCTGTGAACTTCTGTTCACATTTCTGCTTTACGGCAGCCCATAAAGGCGTTTAAAGACGGCACCTTGGATAACTCGCTCTCGCCTTACCATGACCTCATTGGCTGTCGTTTGCCTCCCGATCGCCCTTCCGTTCTGGGCACGATCATCAGAGTCGCTTGAGTAAAAATTATAGATAGTGAAAAACTCCTATAAGAAAATGCTGCTGATGGTTAAAAACATCAGACTGGCCACCATGGCTAAGCCATGGCCCTGTCCACCAAAGTCTACCTTACAGTGTTGCTGCACCGTAAATCCAAGGTTCATAATCTGCAGCTAACTGAAGGTGGGGCACAATTGAAATGCTGGCAACCTTTATCTCATTGACAGAAACTTATCGGTGCACACTAACATACCTAATGTAATTTCACACATACTGTATAATGAGACAACCTATAGAAACACAGTTAACTACTGGTCTTCCTCTATCAGATCACGTGTCACATTCGATCTTGCTGACATCTGTAAATACCTACTGGTGGATCAGGTTAGTTATTCGACTGCAGAAATCGTAAAAAAAAAAAAAAAAAGCAATGTCAGTTTCTGCTCTGTGTGGAAAGCCAGAAATATTTATCAAGTACTGTTTGTGTTTGCCGCTCTGTTCTCTTGCTGATCAGAAAAAGACACACACAATTTAAAACGAAAGATCGTGAGGTAGTCTTTAGCATAAATACGCAAATGTTAATGTAACATTTACAATTAAAAGGTAAATATTAACGTTCAATATGTGCATTAACAAGAAACAACCTTGAGTAGAGAAAAAAAAAATCACCATGATACTTTCAAAATAATCAAGAGGTCAGCAGCGCTCCTCTTAACTCTGACTATGACTAAACTGATTAACATGTTTTATTCTGAACTTGACGAAGGCTAATTGAAATTATGTGAAAAATACTTTACTTGGGATTTTTATCCTGAGCTGACTGCTCATCTGGCTGTTGTAATCACATTAAATCACATTACAAGCAGTGCTTAGTCTCCTCATTTAACTGAAGCCCCGTCTTGTGCCAAAACAATAAACCCATAATCTATGGATAATGCACTATTTTGTACCTTGAGCGTTTTTCTCCCAACTGAAACAAAAGTTGCTTAACGTAGCTTAAGGCATCACAACACTGAGCAAGGAACATTAAATATGTCTCACGACAGCCCATAACACTCTGCTGGTAAAAGGATGACCCCATTACCCAGCAAATAAAATTATGTTCTAAATTACACTCTCATCTCAAACATAACAAACAAGAATATATAAATTATCCATTGTAACAATGTTTCCGTATAATACATAAGAAGGAAATTTTGCCTTTGCACTTCTGATTAACCCTTTTAGCATTATACTAGTAAACTTTGAGAGAAATTTGGTCTTCTTGTACCACTGTAAGGCGATTTCTTTATAATTTCTACGGAGAACATGTTGAAATGATCAAAATTTTGTTTTAAAATTACAGACTTTCTGCAGGCAAAAACTAACAAAGAACGTTTTGAAAGTTGAAATTTGAAATGTTTTCAGCGCTTGTCATTTTGATACATTTAGCCACATCAGAAATGCCAGCCAACAAGGCCAGGCCAACATAACATCGTACACGTGTCCCTTCCAACAAAAATGCATTAGCTGCATATCGCAAGTCATCTGTGCATCATCTGTGTCTAAATCCTAAAAACACACACACACACACACACACACACACACACACACACACACA
>JABJVR010048907.1:11872-23220 GCA_025773905.1 Chitala chitala | reverse complement strand
CACACAGACCCAAGGCAGGAATTGAACCCCAGGCCTGGAGGTGCACGGCAACAGTGCTAACCACCACGCCACCGTGCTGCCAGAAACAAATCAATAAAAACTATATCCATCAATTTATAACAATGCTTTAAAACTGTTGCTGTTCAGAATACATTTTCTCAGAAGCAGTGATACAAAGCAAATATTTGTAAAATCATCTTTCTTAATTACCCACCTTTATATTAATCTAATAATAAGTAATTCCATCTTTTTCCATAGGTGCGATTCCTGGAGCAACAGAACAAGATGCTGGAGACCAAGTGGAGCCTTCTTCAGGACCAGACCACCTCTCGTTCCAACATCGAACCCATGTATGAGGCCTACATCGCTAACCTGCGCAGGCAGCTCGATGGGCTTGGCAATGAGAAGATCAGGCTGGATGGCGAGCTGAAGAACATGCAAAACCTGGTGGAAGACTTCAAGAACAAGTAAGAACTGATGGTCCTTTTTAGGGTGCAATATAAACCATCTGAAAATTGAATAAGAAGGGCTTAATCTTTTGTAAATGGTAACTACAATATAGCCATTAAAGTCCTCTTCTATCCATAAGTACAGTTTGAAAACCAGACATGTTTCACTTCATAAAGTGATATAATGCAGTTAATTTAAAGCACCCATTGAACCTTTCCAGATATGAAGATGAAATCAACAAACGTGCTGCAGTGGAGAACGAGTTTGTCCTGCTGAAGAAGGTAAGTATCTTAAGAGTACAGCTTGATAAATTTTTATTTTTAGGGTGGCAGTGAAAAGTTAAGCAATTTTCACAAACCCAAACTTACCTCTCTCAACCCCCTCCCAGGATGTCGACAGCGCTTACATGAGCAAGGTGGAGCTGGAAGCCAAAGTAGATGCCCTACAGGATGAAATCAACTTCCTTAGGGCCATCTATGAAGCGGTAAGCGGTCTGGTACACAGCATGTTTCCTTATCTTCTCATGAATCTGTGCAGCACTAACCTGATCATATTCCTTTATTTTGATTTCAGGAGTTGGCTGAACTACAGGGCCAGATCAAGGACACCTCAGTGATAGTGGAGATGGACAACAGCCGCAACCTGGACATGGATGCCATCGTGGCCGAAGTGCGTGCCCAGTACGAGGACATTGCCAACCGCAGCCGTGCAGAGGCGGAGTCCTGGTACAAACAGAAGGTATGTAATGCAGTGGGTCCTATCGTCAGTGCTTGTGACAAAGGTCTTGGAGATCACTAAGAATTTATTATTAATCTGTGTATTTTGTTTTCCAGTATGAAGAAATGCAGAGCTCTGCTGGAAAGTTTGGAGATGACCTGCGCAACACCAAGGCTGAGATCGCTGACCTGAACCGCATGATTAGCCGGCTGCAAAATGAGATTGAAGCTGTCAAGGGGCAGGTGAGATATTGATTTCTACACATTCTCCCAAAACACATCAAATTTAGCATTTTGCCAATGCACATTAGGATTAGATAATGTAACTCTTCGAATAAATTTAGGCATTCCTGGAATCAACAGCATGAGGAGACAATTTAGTATATTTCCTGACATTTTTTATTTTTTTGTGTGGTTAGCGGGCTAACTTGGAGGCCCAGATTGCTGAGGCAGAAGAACGTGGGGAGCTGGCAGTGAAGGATGCCAAGGCCCGCATAAGGGAACTGGAAGAAGCCCTGCAGAGAGCTAAGCAGGACATGGCCCGCCAGGTCCGTGAGTACCAGGAGCTCATGAACGTCAAGCTGGCCCTGGACATTGAGATCGCCACCTACAGGAAGCTGCTGGAAGGAGAGGAGTCAAGGTGCGTGAAAGGCAAAACAACGTTGACCACAAGCATATTTACAAACATATACTGCTAAAGTCATTCACATTTCAGCATTCACCATAACTGGCCATATAGTTTGAGGCTTGTAATACCATGGCTTAAATTTCCAAATTTAACCTTTCCTCTGAGCATTAGACAGGCTACCTCAATCTCGTGTTCTGAAACTCATCTTAAAACTCATTTTTATTTTTTGGCTTTTGACCAAACATGATATGTTGCTCATTTCAGTTTATATTCTTGTAGCTTTTATCCTTTTATTTTTATCTTTGTTTTTCTCTTTCTGTTTTTATCCTCCTGTTTTTATATTTTTGCTTTTATATTTTTGGCTTTTAGTCGTACAGCACTTTGTGTCAGCTCTGGCTGCTTTAAAGGGCTTTATAAATAAAGTTGTTGTTGTTGTTTCCAAAGGTTGTCCTCTGGTGTTGGAAGCACTACCATTCATGTGCAGTCTTCCAGCAGCGGTGGCGGCGGCGGTGGTGAGTATCTATCTTCTTTGTAGTCTTCCACTGCAATGTTGAGCACATTCTGCTACAAATTTATGAGGAATTAACTTTTGAGTAGTTGCATTAAAAATAAAGTGCGTAACACAAAAAAACTGCAGTATACTCATGGGTATCCTTCTTAAGAATAAAAAGAGATATGGCTGGTTGTATGCTATATGGAGCCATTAGGTGACCTGCAGTTGACAATAACACATATAAGAGATCCACAAAGTGTTCTGACACTCTTTTCTGTTTCAGGATTTAGTCTGGAGAGTGCACTGAGTGGCGGCTCTGGGAGTGGATATGGAGTTGGATATGGAGGTGGAAGTGGATTTGGATCTGGAGGTGGATATAGCAGTATGTCTGGATATGGGGGGGTGGGGTCTGGCATTGGGGGTGGTATTTCCAGCAGTGGTACCTCCTACATTACCAAGACCTCCAGGCAGAGCATCAGCAGACGCCTGTGAAGAGGAGAACCCCTTCTTCACTTCCCCACGTAACCACTTGCCCTCACATAACCATAATTACAAAGAATGTTACCACTGAAAACACCTGTTTCCATCCACCTCTCACACAAATAGCAACAAAGCTTCCATTGGTCCGTAATGCTAGGGATGTACATCTCTCCTGAATTGTAACACACGATAGCATATTCTGGAAAAAGAGAAAACAAACAGCCATAAGTCATAATCAGTGGCCAAATCCATTGGTGTCTTTTCTTTTTACCATTTCCTCTCTCACTTAGTCAAAGAAAACAAAACTAAAAACAGCATTACTCATTCATGTTTTTAGTTCCCTAACTCACAGCTATATAAAAAAAACAGGAAAGACAAGTGTTGAAAATAGCCATGAAGTGATGAGGAAAGTTATCTCTAGGCAGTTTTAGCTTGTCTCTGTGTGGTCTTTCTTAGAATAGGGAGAATGAGTCATTACTAGTACAATGGCATACGGAAGCAATGTCATGGTAACATAGCAGCACATGTAACGCTGTCTACTTGCCATGGCATTGGTCATCCTTGCTGCGATGGTACTATAAGCACACTGGAGTAGGGCTTGCCCTCTCTGTACACAGAGAGACTTTGACACATTGGAAGTATGTCCACATATTCCAGTCAACTTCAGCACCCATAATCCAGTTTGACTCTGTGGTGGTTTCCGTATGGCCAGACAGAGAGTGTGAGTTTAAACCTTAGAGGCAGCTCTCCTCATAATGGAGTAAGTCTGTACTGAAGTAGCAATGAAATACCAATAGGGTTGAATGTAGTCTTCATGGCATTGTCATTTCCCAGGGACAACTGATGCAGCACAGAGGTTTAGAAATGGCTCTTTTTTGTTTCATTACCTTTCCCTTTTGACCAAAGAGAAAAGAAACTGACTGTCTGAACCAGATTTGTGTGTCAATTGGTACAAAAATGTAACACCAAAAACCTAAATAAATCTGAGTTCTAACATTCTGATTTATGGTTTTCAGTGTCTTCCTTTGGTTTTGTTGCACCTGTTTACCGTTTGCTTTGCACACGTTTTCATGGACTATGGTTGTTTTTTAAAATTACTTAAAAAAATGTGTGACAAACACAGTAGTGAAATCCTTACACTCTAATATGACCACTCATCATATAAATTCAGTAATAACCATAAACATGAAGACAAATATGAAGGTAACAAAATACGAAACATACAAAAAGTGTAATGGCAATGGTAATTAAGAAAATATAACGAGGAAGTTTTCTATGAAAGTCATTGTATCTTCATTTCATTTGGTCAACCTTTACATTTTACACTTAAAATATATTTACTCAGTAGACTTTTCAGGCAAGCAAAAACGTATCATATACAGCATGTGGCAATTTATTGCAATAGCAAGGTTTGTTGGACAGTTTGTTGTCCCTACACTGTGTTCCTGACAAGAGAGTGCATTAAACAGAGCAAGATGTTTTCAGTCACCATGTGGCCTTACAGTCTTATGATAGCATCAGTGTGGGAAGGGAATTTGGTTCATAGTCAAGTGTTTGTCATATACAAGGAATTTGTTTTGTGCATTTGGCCCATCCCCTGGGGGGAGCAGTGGCTGGCTGTTTTGTTCACACCTGGGGAGCTGGTGTTTCAGTGTCTTGCTCAGGGACATGCCTGGCACTGGGGTTTGGGCTGGGGGGCTTTTGTATTCCAGCCTGATGTTCTACCCATTGAGCCACCAGCTCAAGACCCTTTTTGATAAGCATTACTAACATGAAAACCAGAGCTCACTAAAATTCAAATATTACTTCACAGTATTTCATCACACCAACTTCCATGACCCGACATTATACTGCATGCTTTAACTGGATGAAGCACACATAGCAATTTACCCCTGCAAGAACTATGGCAAGGGTTTTATTTTGATTGTGAAAGTTGTTCTATTAATTTGCTATTGGTAGGAACATTTCCATAAATTCAAGTGTACCATAATAGACTGGTCCTATTTGGACCATAGTTCAGTTTTTCAAAAAACTGTTGAGAAATAAAAATTTTATTTTCATATTCAGTCAGGTAAGGGTATATTTTCAGACAAGTTTGTGTTTATTTTTAAATATACTCATTAGGCAGACATATTGCATTATCGTCCAAAGTAACTCAGAGGAAGAGGATGTACATACACAGATTATATTTAAAATGTAATAACAGAAGTTGAGAGATGCTACGCTTAATCAGCAGGTAGTGCTGTTGGCTCACTTTGCCACAGGTGCAGGTCAGATCATAAGTGCAGCTGGGGCAACACACAGATTGCATGTTCACTCTGTCCCTGTGTCAACTTCCTCTGGGTTTTCTGGTTTCCTCCCATAGTCTAAAGACACAATTCAAATTAGTGGCTAATTCTAAACTGTACCCATTATAATGTGCTGGTGTATGAAGGCTAGTGAGCTTTCTGTGATAGATTGGCACCTCATCCAGGGAAAGCTTTCCCCTCATCCCTGTGTCTCCTAGGTTACACGCTCCCTACAACCTTCATCAGAAAGCTGGTTCTAAAGAATGAGTAAAAAACAGACACCAAAAGCAGTAAGTAAACTATTCTAAAGGGTAGCCTTGCATCATACAATAGGCATGATTACTCAAAAACAATGATTTTTAAAACCTAATCAAAATAAATTATCAATAGTCACAACTGGTCTAACTTATTATAGGGACTTGTAAATGTGGTTTGGAGACCCTGATGGTGTGGAGAGTCCAGAGGATGACAGTGTCTTACTCCTGGTAGGACAGGACTTCGAACAAATCCCAGCCAGGTGTGTCCTTGAGCAAGACACTCTGTGCTAGCTCCCCGGGTGCCATGTGGCTGCTCACTGCTCCCCCCAGGGGGGATGAGTTAAATGCAGAGAAGCAATTTCCCTCTAGGGATTAATAAAGTATAAAAAATTAAAATAAAAAATATATATATAGTGTTTTACAAAGCAGCTGTAACCATGTCCTGAAAAACTTTACATTTTACGTTGGAGGCTTTCTTCATCATTTTCTAAGGAAAAAAAATTACAGACACAACCTACATTATACAGAGAAATATTTGAAACCTTACACCTGACATGGATCTGTTCGCGCCCCCCTCCACTGAAAGGCAGACCATGGATTCAGGAAGACCAATGAAACAGTTTTAAAACAGTTTTATGTGAACTCAGATACATGCCCTTTGTCACTCATGCATTCCATCACTGAGTTACTCAAAGCCAAATGTCTTTCATTACAAAAATTTTGCCAGTTTCACAAGAACTGCAATAAGAAAAAACCTAACATGAATTGGGCAACATAAATGTGCCTGTCTGAGGCAGGCTTACAGATCTCAAAATAAAATCCATAGCTAAAAATATACAACTGTCACCTGGCTGTTTCTCTGTTGCAGGTTAGACTTGGGCCATCCTTTAAATGTGGACAATGGCAGGCCTGACCATCTAACCATGCAGCTCCTGTGAGGAAAAAATGAAACATGCCGACCCACTTCCTTTGTTCAGCGAGCTGGGGCATGTAAAGGGTGTGCAGTAACTGGAGTATCGTGGAAGGGCCGTAAAGAGAGGGAGTACATGCACAATGAAGCACTGTAGAGGGCAGGGGCAGGCAACCTTTTCCATAAACTGTGCATGTCCATAAACTCTACAACAGTATATTTTAAAAATAAATTATATATTGTGTGCTTTTACAATATTCACACAAATATTGCATGAAATTATTATCCAATGCTGTGTATCTCCCAAAACAGGACAGGAGGGAGCTGACTCAAAAGGAGCAAATTCACAGAATGTTGAACATCAATTTTTTTTGTTAAATTCCTGGAAATTTTCACTTTTAAATGTAGTCATTAGAACAAACAGAGTGTGGGTGTGTGTTTACTGAGAGTATATAGCCACCACTTCAATAACTGTACAACAGCATTGCTAACCACAATTATGAAAACATGACGATGACAGTTGATAATGACAGCTTGGGACATCTCTTAATTTCTAGACTTATAATGCTTATTTTACATCTAATTTTATAGCAAGTGAGAATCCTCGGACAAGCTCATCTGCTGGATGTTCATGAATTGTGCATACAGCATAAATGTGTCTTACGGTAAAAAGATCAGGCAGATTAGTTATAATTTATCTCAATGGCATTCTGCATGGAACTGCTACAGAGGTGGTTATTAAAACTGCAATTATGATGACACATGATCGATGGATTAAAACACTGAGTAGGGTTAAAAAAAGTGTGAAAATATATTCAGTGGCAGCTACAACAATATTGCCATGAAAGTGCAATGAAACACAGCCAGGAACACAGAACAGAGCAATATGTAAACTGGCTCTGCCCAGCTGCCTGGCCAAAATGCAAAGACCTATCAGAGACAAGGCAGGGTGCACACAGGCCTATCAGAGACAGGGCAGGGTGAACACAGACCTATCAGAGGCAAGGAAGAGTGTGCACAGACCTATCATAGACAGGGCAGAGCGCTCTATGTCTATTTGTCTGCTTTGCATGGTGTAGTCTCAGGGATGGTGAGCATGGTAGGAAAACTGAGGATTTGCCATCTTATTGCCCTTCAGCTCTTTTTCCATATATAAGGGATTTGATAACAGCCACATCAAAATTATCAACTTAAGGACGCATCATTAAAATGCTTGTCTGTAAAATCAGTTTGTTGTCAGAACACATTGTTTAGCACTTTTGTCTCCTACGCACACAGCCAGCCCTAGCCATAGGCCATATTGGGAACTGTTAGGGGCAGCGTCTGTCCATAGGGATGCTCTCCAGACTGGCTCTGCATGACACAGTAATTACCCCTGGCAGGCACAGCCTTAGCACAGACTTGTCATCTGTTGATACAAAAGTCAATTTTTCCCCTATTGACTTTTTTGACTGTTTGACTTCGATTTGACTAAATTTGATTTTTGACAATTGCAACAATAATTTCAGAAGCTCAAACTTGACTGTGCACTGTTGAATTATATTAAACTACAACATGTGCCAAGGAGTGCTAGCTAATGATCTTATAAAGAACAGAACTAAGGCGAGATTCTAACCCAGACGGACCTGAAGTTCTGCATGCCGACACATGCACTGTGTGAAAATGGGACACATTGTCATTGTGGTCAGCACCCATTTAGGATATGGTATCATGTGTCTCATTGCATCAAGTTCAAACTCAATTGAAGTTTTCCAATCACTAGTTGTAACTTTGCCTATACTGCCCCCTGCAGTACAACAGCTAAAATGGGAATACACACAGTTGTACTCTTTATGTTGAAATTCAGCATGATGTGAATGCTGGGTTGCAAGAAGGTCAATATGCTTTACAATTAACACATTGGCAACAGAACACAGGACAAGAATCATTCAGTGTGGAACTACTGTATTTAAACTATTTTGTAATAACAAATTACTATAGTAACTCATGGCCTATAAACATTACATATTAAATGATACAGTTTAACTAGACATACTGTAAAGTAGAAACTACCTTTCTTGCTACCAACATTTCCAATTACACATTTTCACCAAAAGCAGTTACAAACTCTGTCCAGTGCTATGCATACTATAACACGGATTTTGTCATAAAGGTCTAAAAAATAAACCACCATAAAGAGGACATTTAAAATACAAATTGATTGCACAATACAAATGAAAAACAGGAATGACTTGATACACATTTTTAAGGGCATACTTCAGTAAAACACTGTAGGCAGCACCTCATTTTGCACACACGGTAGTGTGAAATAAAGTGTACTTTCCTCACCATAATACTAGCTGTCATTACGGTACGTGATCTACAATGACCTCCACAACGGGCTAAACACACACATTTCCATGCCAGTTTATGACAGGCTGCACTAAAAGTGAAATGAGATTATGAATGAATTAATATATTTAATATGTAAAAAAGATGGGGTGAAATAATAAATGTTACATATTTGGGAAAACAGGTTGAACATAACATAAAAGTATAGAGAACTATCCTGTGTTGAGATACTTAAAGTCTGAATATATTGACAGGGTCCGTTGTGTAATCTATTTAGTCAAAATAAATATATCAGTCGCATTACCTGTTTGTTTTCCACACCCAAATCCTGACATGGCTTTAGCCTTCAACGCAGTGCTGTCAGTGCAGCAACACTAGTTCTGCTTCCCCATTTAAACAAAGACATTCAAGACGGAATAAAGTTTAATGAAATTGGTATAAACAGATGCCTTCTCGAAATAAAGCATTGCAGTTTTTAACATTTTTTTGTGATTAAAATGTTCACTATGAAGATAATGCATTCACTGTACTGTAAACAACCTCCTGTTTTTGTAGTTTTTGTTTTTGTCATGTTTTTGTAGTGCCACATTAAAACAGCGCATGATTAAAAGGTGAAAAGATCAGTTACTACTGTGTAATATATTGCTACAATGATAAGGACAGTGTTATTCGCATAAGTACACAGTAACAGAAAATGAGCTGACCATGGAAGGGAAAAGCTGACAGGTAGCAAATTCACTGTTACACTACTACATATATATTCCAGCACATATATAATAGTATTGCATTTCCAATATGAAGCTTGTGGGCATATAAATGCATGTATTTATAATCCACATAGGACATTAGGATTTGTAGAGTTATTTAAAATCTAAACATCACAGGTTACAGAGTAGTTATTGCGCAAGTTCTTAAAAACAAGACACACACACACACACACACACACACCATACAAAACCATTACGCAAAAACAAAATGTGACAAACGTGTTCAAACGCATTTTTCACGAATGTGAGGAAATTCCTCATGTCATCTTTTGGCACCACAACACCACTTTAGTATTCAGCAGAAAGACTCCTAATAATTCCAAAATTTTTCCATGTTCAATTGTTAAAAGGCACACTGCTACCTTGTAAAATTTTATCTATATTATAGATCTATTTATCATTTTAAACTTTAGGTGATGATGTAGGAAGCCTCTACTAGATTTTAACATCATGAAAATAATCTACATTATTATTACTTCAACCCTACCCTGGGTTGCAACACCTTACATTTCTCTTTAGTTATCATTGTTGCTCACCATATAACTCTTAGCCAAAGTGTTATTGTCCTTTGAAAAAGTGAAATCAACACTGCTCCTGAAAGTGAGTATATGGCTATATGAATGTATATAGGAGAGAGGAGCATTGCTACAGTACAAGATTAACTGCATTTCTGTAGGCAGAATATCACCACCAAACTGAAGAACCACAATCCATCTGTGATCCTCTTAAGTTGCAGTTGCTCTAGGGTTGTCAGGGTCGAATGTCATGATCTCCATGTGGATGAGGCCTACATTAAAAGAAGAGGAGCATTAACATCTGTTTACTGCCATGTCGCTTTGCCGTTAACAAAGAGTGTTCGCAAGATCCCTGTGAACATGTCTTCCACTCTTCCTTCTACTCACTCTTCCACTCCCCTACGGCCAGCTCCATGCTCTCAAAGGAGTCGTCGTAAGGCAGAGACTCAGGCTCTGACTCTGGATCATGGAACTCGGACAGGAAAGCATGCGACAGGCCCTCACTGGCTGTTATCCTCTTGTCTGGGTCCAGGAGTAACATGGCTTCTAGAAGTGCCACTACTATATTACCCAGGAAAGGGGCAGGCAGCAAAAAGATGAGAAATAGAAGTTAAAGGTATTAAAGGGAAACAAATCCAACAAAGTGCATTAAGAATGGAGACTAACCGAAGCATAAAAACATCTTGGACAATCATGCTATTATGAACTTTCAAGAAGTTCAACTGTATATGCTTAAAAGGGCAACAGTGAGCAAGAACATGCTAGAGAGAAAGCTGGCGGCATGAGAAGTGTTCACGACTGAAAGGCAGTGCATCACAACAGCCATACAAACAAGTCTGGAGATATTATAGAAAAAACCCTAGTAGCTGCAGGAAAGATCAGATGGAGAACTATGTCAAGGGGAAACCCCTTTACTCCAGAGATAAGAGGAAACATGTTGGATGCTAAATCAACATGCAGACCTTTAGGTTTGTAGTACTAAATTAGGCTACTGACTTAAAACAGTCACTAATAAGGCATATTCACTAACAGGAGTGAAATATTTTTACATTGAAATAACTTAAATTTACTGTGGATTCTGTTCAGAGTTATTTCATTAATAGTGTCATGGGGTTAACAAGGCTTGAAAATCCATGCAATCAGATGACAAATACTAAACAGGGCCCAACATGTTTAAACTCAAGATATAAACAAACAGTATGTGTCATAAGACAAACTTTTATTAAATAATTCATTCACAATATCAGCCCATGGCAGGTAGAATTTAATGAACAGCAAGCCAATGGAGTACTGACTGTCACACATACCATTCCCATCCATGGAGGGGAACACTTCCCTGAAGTTCCTTTTCCTCTTAGGAGGTAGAGAAGCAACATAGGAGCGAGCCTGTGGGGGGGGGGGGGGGGGGGGGGGCGGCCCGTTAACTTCGGACCGCCGGCCCGGGCCAAGGTTAAACGTGCCAAAAAAAAAGACCGTGGCCCCGGTTACCGAAAACCAAAATTGCAACAGGGTA
>JABJVR010048907.1:0-11862 GCA_025773905.1 Chitala chitala | reverse complement strand
CCCCCCCCCCCCCCCCACCCCCCCCCCCCCCCCCCCCCCCCCCCCCCCCCGCCCCGCCGCCCGCCCGCCCCCCCCCCCCCCCCCCCCGCGGACCGTTAAGATCTGACAGCCTGACAGGGACAAGGTTAACAGTTCCAAACAAAAAGACCGTGTCCTCGGTTACCTCAAACCAACATTGCAACATGTTAACGGGAATGTGTTACACTTCCTATAAATATTTGCTTATTAAAGAAGTGATTTTGTCAGCACGTTGTGTAGTGTTCACACCTTCATAAACCAACAGCTGTGGGTGACTGAACACTAAACATAAAAAATAAGGCCTTAACATAAAGATTACTGATGAATTAGTGACATCTGTGATTACAGATATGTTTCATTTGGAGCACATCTCTTCCCAAAAAACACTTTGCTGAGACCCCCCCACACACACACACACACACACACACACACACATTGAGTACTGCACTCATTGGAGACACCAGGTGAACATTGACAGTGACCAAGACCGTACATCTTTACTCTGCATTTTCTGCACCAACGACGGTGGCGGCGTTCCTGTCAGAGCAAGGATCTTCTGGAGCTGGTCCAGACCTGACCCCAAAGTCAAAGGGTTTTTTTAAAGCACAATGGTCACATTTCAAAACAGACAATATTTCTTTAAGGCTAATCTAGTAAGATACAGTAACATTCATTAATAACTGTATTGGCGAGTAATGTACAGAATCGATCTAATGGAATAAAACAGAGGACAACCATGAAGTATGTCTCAGAAGAGTGAGGAAAGGTAGGACACTGAAAAGGATACTGTCATCTCCGGGGAAGAGGACCTGGCCTGTGATCATCTCAGCCAGGATGCAGCCCGCAGACCATATATCTACTGCAAGGAAAAAAACAAACCAGCATTTCACAAAGAGATGAATGGCTCTCTGACAGAGACAACATGTCATTGTGAAACAGAATATGTCACAAAGACACCGCACACACAACCAAATCAAATCAAAGAGACAACATACTTAGCGACCCACATAAACACACACACACACCCTATCCACATTATGAGATAATTCAGTTATACTGAATGCAACCTACCGCATTTCATTCATTTCACATCTTCGTGCCAACTGTATAAACATCTGCTGTTTTTCTATCGCACTTACTGTCGCCCTGCACAACCTGGCAGATGGTTAAGTGACCAACTTCATTACAACGTCACCATCCTCATTACAAGGTCACCAATACAAGAACACGCAACTCCTTTGGAATAGTGCTAGACCGCTTGTACTTAAGGTTAAACCAGCCGTTGCATGCACCGCCGCTGCTGTAAACACCGCAGACCAGCACCTTACCTGTCTGTGTGTAGTGCATCCAGTTAAAGATGACCTCTGGTGCCCTATACCAGCGTGTCACCACATACCCAGTCATCTCAGTCTCTGTGTGTCTTGCCAAACCAAAGTCCAGGATCTGAGACAATAAAACAGAGTGAAGAAGTTTTGTGATTATCATCGTTCATGACCACAACCGCGGCGTTGAGTGCAGTGGAACACTACAAGTATAATAGCAGTCCACATTTATTTTCTCAATGTATGAATGGTTCTATGTTCTTTTCCCCCACTGAAAAACACCAAACATAGAAAACACTACAGAATATTGAAAACATGGCTCAAAGTCACTAAAACCGTTTATCAGGAACAAAAAGCAAGACCACATAACACTACACTCTACTCACTGCACTGACTTCCTGCATTTACAGGACTGACTTCAAAGATTATACAACAGGCTGCATGCCTAAATATAACATGCCGAATCAGTCTTGGTTTTTAAATCCTGACTGAAGACCACAGTCTTTTAACAGTTATTGATGCTGCTGTACATGACCTTGTACCCTCGTGTACTGTGATTGCCAGTAAAAGTTCTTACTTCTGTACTGATCCAACTTTAGCACTGTTCTCCCTGCATGCGTCAGGTCGGTGCCTGGTGTGGGCATCACTTGAGTGGTAGACTTTGAGAGAGCTGCTGTCTCCAGCATAGCACCATTGATACGGTCTTAAACTAATGAGCTCTGTTTCAACTACACCTGGACCTGGCACATAGATGGACTCCACACTAATATACAGCGTCAAGCAGTTCTAAATCACCACACCGGAGTTTTTAAGTTCCTGTCCTACACTGTACAATAGAATGATCGGCCATTATCATATGTTACACATGAGGGACCTTGGTGTAATTTTTTATTGACCAGCAGATGTCATGGTAGAGCTAGATCAAAAATACTAGAATGCAGTGGACTAACACTCCCCAGTCAATGTATGACCCTATCAAAAGCCTCGTTCTGCCCATCTTAAGTGGCACGCACATAGGTTTCATTTCAATGTTATCATTTGCTTTTTGTCTTTCCATAGCATTTGAAAGCAAAAGAATGATCTAAAGAAAAAAAAAGTCCTTCCTGGCTCTGCTGGCTGTGCTACTGGCAATAACATCACTTTCAAGATAAAATGTACAAAGCAAGACCTAAATGACTTGAAAGAAGTTTTCCCTCATTGCAATACAACAGTAAATATATCAAAAGAATATGCATCATTCACTTGTTTTTGTAGTTTACTGAAGTGATGGAGCCAAGGGGTTGCCTATGCAACTGGAATCTATGCTAACCCTCTGATTATCCAACTCAGACTACTCTTCTTGAATAATATCTAATAACTGCCAACCAGCAAAATCACTGGGCCTTCTCTGGCAACTCCACCATAAGAGATCGGAGTCCACCCATGCTACTGAGCAATAAATACTACATACAGCAATTTCAGAAAATAACTAAATTCCTCTCACTCATTATTTTTACAAATTATGATTTGATGCAAAATACTGATGAAAAATTGATGCTATGCCATCAGTTATCAACCAGCTGCTTTTCCTGTACAGGGTCATGGGTGGCCTGGAGCCTATCCCAGACAGCCTAAGGTGCAAAACAGGCAACACACGAAGCCACTCTGCTGCCCTGATGGAATAATATCTTAGAATACAGAAGAAAATATTTCATTTCATGTTGTTATAACTAGTAACCACATTGCCAGAATAATTTAATAAGTGACACAAAACATTTTCATCGCTGAAGAAGGTTACTTGCCTTCAGTTCACAGTTCTCATTTACAGCCAAGTTACTGGGCTTCAGGTCCTGAAACAGGAAATTTCCATTGTAATAACTTTTGCATTTTGGTTCAGTACATTTACGATCGCTGGTAATTCAGTCAGTCAGTCATCTTCTATACCGCTTCATCCTGTTAAGGGTCGTGGGGAAGCCAGGAGCCCATCCCAGAACACATAATTTTTGCTGGTAATTATCACAGCAAAATTTATATTACGGACAGAACCTTAAAAAGGGAGGATACATTTACATGGAAAAAGCAGTTTGCAAATGCACTTCCCCCACCACTTATGTTCCCTGTTTAAGTCTGATGCACAGAAAAAAAAAGATTCTTTCATTTTCCTCTCAAGGAAATTGTGTGTTCCAGTTCACCAGGTCCTCTATAAGGATTAACACCTCAGAAGAGATTAACTAAAAATTTAATTAGACTGGATACACGGATAAATAACCCGTAGGCTACTGTACTGCCTGAACCTTTAATAACATGCCTGAGCTTCCCCTCCTACCAAAGCCTTGCCCTCCAAGCCTGAGAGTGAACACCTAACATACAGGATGACGCACCCAAAAGCTTTGAGGGACTGCTGTCAGAAAAGGTGCAGATGAACCACCCCCTATTCAAACCCAGGCCAATTAAATTAAACTTCCCTAAGAACAGGAAAAACAATAAAGGGCCGAGGAGGTGTTACATTCAGCTAACTAGGTAGGCTCTACAGAGGGCTACAAACCCTTTCATCACAACTCTCTGCCTAAAACAGAGCACACTCTGCCCTCATCTGCATGGTGGTCTCAGGCCTATATTTTGCATCTAGGAAGCTGCAAGATGAACCAGGTAAAAACAGGTAGCAGGAGTTACTGAGAGCACACTCACCCTGTGGATTATCCCTGCAGAGTGGATGTACTGAATAGGGGAAGAAAAGCCACAGTGAGGACATTTGAAATATTTTTACCCCATGTGATAATATGGAGAAACAAGTGAATGATGGTGAGGAGGGGCCCTGCCTTCAGTCCCCGCAGAATTTGGTAGAAGAGGTAGGTGACAATGCGGTCACTCAGCTTTCTCCTCCTCATGATGTGGCCCAGGTCCTGGGCCACAAAGGGCATCACCATGTAGCTGGGGTAGACAGACACACACACACACACACACACACACACACACACACACATTCAGACTGCACTGCAGGTTTAAGTCAATGTGGACCACTTTTCAAGTTGTTGTTTTCAGGCAGCCCATCCAACCGGAGACACTTGGGCCACCTGACTTAGTACTAGTATACTAGCTGTATGGAAAAAATCTGATGATGTAAAATGCACAAAGTAAGCATCCACATTTCCTTATACATGTAACCTTTGCATATTCATTCAAATACAGTATTTTAATGTACTGGTGGAAGAGGCTGGAAGTCAGTGAAGACTATGAAAATGTTTTTTTCCCTCTCAAGGTCATCATCTATGCTGTGCATTTATAAGATTGCAAGTTCTGGCAGAAGCGACAAAAGAATGCCATGTCATAAACCATGAAACACAGCTTTACGGGCAGCAACACGCAGCTAGCAGAACACACCTGGCCCACGGAGCGAGGCAGGGGGCTCAGGCTGTCATTTCAGAGGGACTGCCAATGTGGCTCTGGACTTCCCTGTTTCACCTGCCTGAACAAGCTAAAGATTCCACTCATGGAATGCACTACATCTAAAGCATCTCTCAGCATCTACTCACAAAGTCTGGAACTTCTCCAGTGATGGATCAGGCGTGAAGACATCCAGGAGACAAATGACCTTCACCACAAGAGACACAGCTGTTACATGTCATGTTCTGCTAAGTAATATACGCAAGTGTCTCAGTTCTGCCACTGTACTGTTTTTCACCATTATTGTTTAAACATATGTACTATCATGCAGGTATTTTGCAAACATATACATCTAAGTGAATGATGATTACATAAACTGGTTTGGTGAGATCAGCAGGAAGGTCAAGGCAAACTGACCTAGGGAAATCAATAAAACGTCGTTTTTTATGTCTTACGTTGTCATGCTGAATGTGTCGCAGAAGCTTCAGTTCACGATACGCTCTTTTTGCGTGAATCAGGGACTGGAATGGACGATACAGCTTCTTTATGGCTACCTGTTCCTTCGTCTTCTGGTCAGTGGCTGAACTGAATGGAAAGTAGGCCATGACTATTCAATTAAAATTACAAAAGTAATGAAATGCAAACATATCAATATAGTTTAAACATTCGGAAACTTTTAGTAACCACAAAGCCTTATCATATGCTTTCTTTTTAATATAGCTATTTTCGTTACATTCGGCAATAATGAAAACTTGGATGAACCAATCCGATCAGCGATCAATGTGAAGTTGACTGAATTTGGATAATCAGAGAAACTCGCCTTTACATAAATCATGTTAACAGTAATGTAGAGAAGGCAAAAAGTGCGCTTGAGATATTTTCTAAACAAGGGGCCGGTCTGAACTTGTAAATTTGCCGAAAGCATGCAGCATAGCTCCCATTTATCACCTAGGAAAAACAAGTCGTTTTGAAAATACGACTAACCCCAAAGATGATCGTAACATTGTAAATTTTAAATCGGTATT
This sequence comes from Chitala chitala, assembly GCA_025773905.1. Taxonomy (NCBI): domain Eukaryota; kingdom Metazoa; phylum Chordata; class Actinopteri; order Osteoglossiformes; family Notopteridae; genus Chitala; species Chitala chitala. The sequence continues at coordinate 6,134 of JABJVR010048907.1, read as the reverse complement.
ATGTGAAATAATACATTATGTAATTTATTTAGTCAGTATCACTCCGTGCCAATCACCACATCTTGACCTCGACAATGTCAGTTTCAATTTAACTAGTCATCTAACAACATTACAATAACAGATGTTCGTAACTATGAGTGTGTGTGTGTGTGTGTGTATATATATATATATATAAAACATGTAAGAATGCGCTACAAGCACGTTCCGGATTACTTTAAATTTTCTCTCACCATACTGTCCCGTACGCGCCCGAACCCACGGGTTTTAACGCCGTGTATCTATCAGGAACGTCCCAGGTAGTCTTATGGATCTCCTGCCTGTGAAAGCCTGCCTTCACGGGGGTCCCCATCGAAACTGTTTTTGAGGATCTCGCTAACCCTTTGCCCAAATTTTTTTTTTCACTCAGAATTTCACGAGTGCACACAGGTATGCAGAACTCAGGTGAGGAAACGCCCACCTGGAGGCAGCCGTCTGCAAAAGCCCTCCCGCGGATACTGACCCTCCCCTCCACACTCTTAGGCTTGCTTGTATAAATAAGTTCATATCAGTGGCTTAAAATGACCATATCCAACGTGTACTGTCCAGTTATATCATGTGTACTTGTAGCACATCTGTATTTAATACACCCTTCATTTGTAACCTAATTAACTTGGAAAGATGTTGTTGCATATTTTGTATTACTCTTTTAAATATAAAAAAGACAACATAAATTCAGTTATATTAAATCACGACCAAAAGATTAGTTTCTTGTTAATATATGCTTGAAATTATCTTGTCAAATGTTACTTTTCCGCTCCTGTTTGGAAAAGATTTATAATACTATGTCCAAAACTGGTCACGAAACATTGCGTAATAAATTTTTTATTTTATTTTATAGATTTTGTACTAGCACCTGTGTAATTTCTACAAGATTAATGTTTCCAGTGCTGGAAAATTTACAATTGCCTCGACGTTAAGAAAATGAGTGAAAATTATACTCAGAAAGCCGGGTTTATAGAACAAATTGTCTAAGAACGTAATTAATACTGAATGAACTTCAGATTACATTTGTTATACTGTATATTGTCAATGTTAAGCAGTTACCTATAGTTAAAATCCCACGGTAAAAGTGCCGCTGTGCACGGGAATGACTTACAACAATGACCTTTTTTGTTCACGATATTTTCAACAAATTAAATGAAATTAAGACATTGTGAAAAGTGCCATTATACTTCGAATACAGTTGAAATTTGTTCGTTTCTTACGTCGATGAAGATAAATGAAGCACCATTTATCCGTTTTTGTGATTTTAATACATTTTGTTATTTTTACAGAATTTTATCTATAGAAAAAATGACTCTATGGCCCTGTAAATGTTACCTTGATTATACTTTTAAATTCTACAAAAAATATGTATGATTTAACTTAAAATGCCATTTATAATTTAATGTGTTACTTTGTGTTTTATGTAATTTTGTATTATCATATTTACATGTAAAGTTTAACCACAATACCAAGTAATATTAACTAGTTTAATGTTGTGACTGAACAACTAGCTCAAAGCAAATAAAATGAGCTTCAGTAGAGGAAGCTAAGCAGGTGACTCTGTGAACGCGCAGGTGACTTCGTGAACGCGCACAGCATTATCGGAGGACGGTTAGTCCCGCTCGTTGGTCACAACAGGCACCTGTTCAAGACTGAGGAGGGACTGCGGTTTTACTCGGTCATTTGAAGTGGAAATCCACGGAACAGGAAACATGTAACTACGTGCTTGTTATAAAAAAAATAAGCGTTTGGTTATCAATATCTAGCCTAACGTTAGTCTGTCAGATTTGTCGGTTATCTTGTTGGCGTGCCTGCAAATCCGGCCTTATTTTCAATTCCGTTACATGGCAGTTAATGCTTTTGTGGGACAAGAATCGTTATCTTGGTTGCAGGAATAATATTTCCTTTTGGTGGCAGTCTCATAGATTCAGACTCGTCGCTTTACAGCAGAATTTGTGTTTTAAACATATGGCCCTGGCTTTTTGTTACTAGAAGGTTCTGAGGGCTTTATCTGGAGAAATCACACATGGTGTGACGCCAAGTTCGCCCCCATTCATACACTACGGGACATGAGCTAAGTGCAGCGTTGCCACTCGTATTTTAGGTACTTTTGGAAACTTGATTGAACGTTGTATCCAAGATTTACAAAATTTATAAATATGTTCTCTTCAAGTGATAAATGTGTTTAAATGCTGTTCTTTTAGTTGAGAAGGCCAAAAGTCTGTCTGTCTGCAAATGCTGCGTTGTATTCTTGCGCCTACATGGTGCTAGGTTTGTGCTGTTTTCTGTCTTTTAAAAATTAATACAATGGGTACTGTTGAAAAGAATGTTTCTTTTTTTCTGGTAGTATAATGTTAATGCAATTTTTTTTATTACTATAGAAGAGTAAGTAAATTCTAGGGGCAAAGACAGAAAATATCCATTAAGACTTACTTGAGTAATTTTAATAAAATGTAGTGCTACCTGAAAGTATAGTTTTTTTGAAAATATCTTTAGTAAAATTTAGTCGAAATTTCTGTGTGGAAATTGTTGCCTAGTTTTTTTTAAGTAAATGTCTCCACATTTTTTCAGTGTACAGTGTTCTGGTTTCTGCCCTATTACCTGAGGCATGATCATACTGTACATTTTTATTTACTTATCTGTTTATTTAATTGACACAACATTGGATTCTTAGAGCACACAATGCCACATGTTTATTTCACCATATACAGGTTTGATAGTGAATTAAATTACAATGAAAATGTTATACATATGCTTTACACAGTGGTGTCTTTTATTCAAACTCCTTCCAACCAAAACCTGATCTTTGGCATCCAGACGTTTTTGTTAATTGAACATAATTGTGGTTATATGCCATAGTCTGGAGCCTTCTTGTGTTGCTATATGTTCACTTGGACTTGTAGGTATTTTCCAGCGCAGCTCAGGATACATTGAGGCGAGGGAAAATTAGCCCCGGTAATCTCTGATGAAACCCTCTATCTATACTTTATTGGTATAGCATCATATTCCTTATAAGTAACTGATAGAGTATAGATAGGTTTCATCCTTATTCCTTATTATTTTCGTAAATGCAGCTCTAGTAAAGGCAATTGCAGACTATGCTGCTTGCAGTAACCACTGCTTTGTAAGATAAATATCATGCTGTTAAGTCAGTCGTTTTTAGCCTGAAAGCTTTGTGCTGTTAAATTTCTTTCAGTGCTTGTGGTTGGAATTTGGAATCGAGCGGACCAGTCTTGTCGCCTGATACAAACGTGGTTTGTCCAACGGTTTCCACTGAATGTACAGAGCATTATCTTTAACCATTTTGTCAGTTACAGTCTTTTGGTACTTTTACAGTTGTTTTAGCCAAGGTCAGCTTGCAATTCCTTCAGGTTTTATGTATCATCAAATAAATACTAGCAGAAATAAGTTTATTTTAATAATCACAGTGACATACATGAACAGTATATGTAAACAATTCAGTACATTATTAGAAGGACAAGAATTTATTGCAGTCCTTTGTAAAATAGGCCACCTAGAGTAGGTAGCTTCGTTGTCAATGTCAATGTCAAATTTATTTATAAAGCACATTTAAAATAACCAGGTGACCAAAGTGCTGTACAGGCAATACAAACATTTCAATAAGAAACAGAAAAATACAAAAATTGTTGTGTCATATCCATACAATTTCAATTAGCTTTTTAGCTCTTTGGGGCTTGTAGTCATTTATTTTTCCTAGTTTGCACCCTTTCATAATCAGAAGGCAAAGCAGTTAAGGTAACTTGAGAGCTTTAAATATTACATTTACATTTATTCATTTAGCAGACACTTTTAACCAAAGCGACTTACAACATTTCACATAGGTGTTACAATGAGCTAGCAAACACACACTGCTGGGCTAACACTCATTAAAGAGTCTGTGCTGCTTTTTCCCTTCTTCTGCCAGGGCAAGGTCCAGACCCCTGTTCAACATTACCTTGAACAAATAATCTGGCCAATGGAAGAATTAATTAACATGATAATATATGCTACAATGTGTGTGCTGAGAGCCTGTAACTTTTTATCAGGTGTAGGTGACTATACAGATGCTGAACTCATCTTGTAGAGCTATGCCTCTGGGTCTTATGTCCCTCGCTGTTCTGTCTACTGTGGCATAATGCAAGGCAGCATCCTCCTCATATCAACCAAGAGTAGAGTAATAAAGTGACATTTTCAAATCAAGATCATTGAAAAATACAACCAAACGTACAACTAAATTATTAGTGTGCAGGGTACAGAAATGCTTGAGCTGTTCTGTAAAAGGTGCTTGTGTGGTAGTATTCAATACAACTCGAGCTGTTCTGTAAAAGGTGCTTGTGTGGTAGTATTCAATACAACTCGAGCTGTTCTGTAAAAGGTGCTTGTGTCAGTGTATTCGATACATACTTGCAAACTGTCTTGGCTTCCACATCTGCTCGTGTTTTCTGACCCTATTAAACAGTGCACAATTCATTACAGAAATAGCAGCAGTATACAACAATTTGTGTCCTGCTCTATAACAATGACAATATAAACAAAATAACTGATTGAAAGTCTTAAAAACAAGCTTTAAATAATGTGGTTCTACATTAGTCCTTGGAGTATTAAGTAGTACTCTCTCACCATTCTCAAAATTCATATTTTACCTGTGCACATCAGCAAACATTAGTTTATCAAAACAAATAATTCTGTTCATTTTGATAAACGTTTGAATTCTATACACTATAATAAGTAGTTGACTGTCATTTTACTCTTTTACAAACTGACAAATATAATCATCAGTCTTTACAGGAACATTAACTTGCTATGTATATACGTGTTTTGTGTCATTACATTATACATTAATGTGTTTTAAATTAAAATTTATTTTAATTAAAATTTTGAGTGGAATTTATGACATATGTAGATTTGTATGTGTTTCCACTTTGTGAAAGAAACAAGTACATTTGAAAATCCCCATGCACATAGATCCAAGGCAAGAATCGAATTCCATGCCTGGAGGTTCGAGGCGACAGCGCTAACCACCATGCCACCAGTCTATAAACACATACTGCTAATTATTATTTTATATGTGTATATGTTGAAGTCGTAACAGAGTTGACTCTGTCACACATATGGACTTTCTCTGCTGAAAAATCTACTGAATTACATTCTGTACTTACACTGTACTGTAACAGAATCGAGAGTTTAACAAAGTAGAAAAAGGTCTCTTACTTTAAAAAAGACCATTTTCACCTTGTGTTTAGGTCTGATATACAGTATATACGTATCACAAAAATAAGATTGTCGCTTCTTACTGCATTTGAAACATCCCAAATAAGGCATTTTTTGACATGTGGTGCCAGTCAAAAGTTGAGCACACTTTCTGAGCCCAGATGTTTTTTTATAATCCATTATGAGTTACAAATGATATACAGTGTATTACATAATGAAATGGTAAATGTTTCAGAAAAGTATAAAGCACAGAAAAATCATGAAAACTTGTTTCAAGAATGTGTTCGTAAACTTTAGACTGGTACAGTGAATGAGTGAACGAAACTTATCGGGGCACTGTGATGCTCAACAAAGTGTAATACTCTAACATATCAGCATGTGGAAGAAAACTATGCAGTGTTGTGTACATACTGTTTGCTTACAATACTATATTTAGTATACAAATACAATGATCGTGCGTTCGAGTGTGCTGAGTGTGCTTTATTAGCACTTTGTTCTGATCCATTCTTTAACATGAACGTAGTCAAACCTGAGGATCATTTATGATGATGTACATGGTAAAGAAAGCACATGATTTATGAACTTGTAAAAATATTGCAAGTTGTATATAATCTTGCCTAATATATATTTTACATTTAACCTTTACATTTGGTTGAAATGTAGATATTTGCCTTCTTCGTTCGTATGTAAGGCTGTCTCACTGTTACCTTTATTAGCTTTTCCAGTTCAAAAGTTTTTCAAAATTTTTTTAAATGTGTTAATGTGTTCATACAGTGACTAACAAGAAATATCAAGGTTTTGTTCTTCTAAATGTAGCACTTGTGTTTTAATATTTTATATTAAAAAATATCTGATAGAGAAACACTTATGACAAGGTATTAGCAACAATAAAATATTTT
>JABJVR010048906.1:11338-23220 GCA_025773905.1 Chitala chitala | reverse complement strand
TATGTGCTCTGGGATGGGCTCCAGGTTTCCCCACGACCCTCACCAGGAATAAGCGGTTAAGATAATGGATGGATGTTTTAAAGCAAAACGTGAAAGTGATCTTGTACTGCCACTGGAAGAAAAAAAAAGATTTTTATTTTGACATCGCTCAAGTTTATCGCGAAGTTAGAAAAACGTCTATTTGATTTCGCTTGGACAGTTACAATAAATTTTGTATCAAATAACGTTGCTGACATTACCATCGTTTAAAAATTATGATCGGCAAAACGGGGAAGCCTTTAAAAACATCATAAGGTTATAGGTGACTGAGCTTCTAGAACTGTTTAAAATATGCAGTTAGTACAACTTACACGTATGGACATTTTAGACCTTCACAACGTATACACAAGTCGTAATTTACAAAGGTACTGCAGTACCTCGCCAATACGCTTACTTTTGTATCTTTTATTTACATATGCAAAATACCTTTATGGGCAGCAATTTTATTAATGCCTCAAAGAAATGTAAACAATACCCTCAGTTCAATTAAAAAAAAAAAAAATTTAGTACAACATGGGTTGAGGATTTTGGTTTATGTACGCAAATTGTTCAAGTTCTGATATTCTTCTGACAATTACAAATACAAGATACAGCTGAGCTGGTAGGCATGCCAGCATCGTTTGTGCTACCGGTTATGAACTAATTGAGCAAACTTTCAGGAAGCTGTATTGCTGACATTCTCCTGCTGCATGCAGTCACTGCAATACTGTATGCGGTTTATGATGGTTTTGAGGACTACACGAGTTAAACTGCGCAACTGGTAAATTGCATTTTCATACACATTTAGATACTTGCAAAGAATGGTCACTGAACAAAAAGGCATCTTAACCCTAACTTGACATTCCTAAACATGTCAAAGCCCTCACACCATCGCATCTGTAATACTTCCATGTACAAAGTTACAAAAACCGGTGCACTGGCTTACCCAACTACGAGGGGTTGCACATCTTATTTTAGACAGAAGTCACTTCAGGATGCCAAAAACCAAGTAATGTTGCTTGTGAGAAAGCAGTGTGAATACATTGGACATTTCACTGCCAGACTTTGCATGCTTTTGGAATACAAGTTTACTTCGGTAAAATCCATTACAAGTGCCGAGTGATAATGTCCCATCTAAAGAAGGGGGTATACAAACAAGTGGAAGTGTCGGTTAGCTCTGGCAGTAATGTAGGTATACATCAAAACCCAGTGTGTAAGGGGACTCAAGTACCAGTTCACAACCGTGTAAAAAGAAAAAATAAAAATTTTATAACCCTTTAAAACACCATCTGAAAAATAAAAATACCTTTATTTTGCTTAAAAAAAAACCCCATGATAAACCAATGAAATTGCATGCTGTAATACAATTGAGTGTAATCCTGTGTCTGACACAGCTTTCCAGAAGCAGCATAAACTTCAGTTCTGAAACAGTTAACATGCCAATAAAAATTTGCACTAGTGTTCACAAATCAAGTTGCTTTAAACACAAAATTTAGTAATTAAAATCAAAACTTAAAAATAAAAAAAATTAACTTCTATGCATCACACTGAACCTGTGGAAGCATAAGATTAGAGTGCAGGGTAGGTTTATTAAAAGTTCCCTGTTGTTAGGGCAACGGAAAGCTTCACTGCACCCGAGGGATTCCAGCTACAATTTCAGATTCTATGCCACAGTGGTCTTCTCCTCTGAGGATTTTGAAAAAGCCTGGGGGGGGAAAAAAAAAAAAAAAAAAAAAAAAAAAACTGCATTAATCCCAATCGTAACGGCAAGTTCACAAACCAACTCTGGATATTAATAGAGCCTGACAATGCTGCATAACTAAGCCTTACCATTATCACCCCAGTCTGTGTTCCATGAGTTAGCAGCCAGCCAGTAGGGAACGCCATTCTCCTCACCCCAGCCAAGGATCTTAATTGCATGGCCACCAAGGGCTGATCCTGTGACATGCTGATACACACCTGATGATGGGAACTACTATTAGCTACAATACACCCAGTTCCTCATTTTACAGCCAACTCCCACACACATTTGGTCCCATAAGGCTATAAGTCTCACCAGTCTTATACATTAGAAAGTCCTCAAAGACAGTAAAGGCAGCCTCCACTGGTCCATTCTTGTAGAGCTCCTTCATGATCTCATCTTGATCAGAGGGCACACTGTACGAATGCTTTCCTGCAAATAACAGAGGCACATAAGTTCTAGAACATTAAAGTTAAATAAAATCAACCGTTCTCAGATTCCACAACACTGAAATTGTTTGTCAGCCTAAATAGGTTCTTAGCATGCAACTATCTGAGTCTCTTCAAAGCATGTACTTGATCAAGTCTCACAACAGAAGCCAAGTAAAAACCAGTCACAACCTTTCACCTTAAGTTCTCCTCTGCTCATCTAATTTCAGCACGTTATGCACTCAAACCGGTGACTATGGTAAAATGCAATCCATGTTAAATTACTCATCAACAATTCACTGAGCAAGATATATTTGATAAACTGCAACACCTTTCTGGCCTCATACCATAGTGTTTGTCCTGTTTATAGGAAGGGCTATACCCAGCCTCACACTCAGCCACACACTCTGGAGTGTCTCCACCCTCTCCTGAGCAGGGGGGGCGACTGCCATTCACGTGATGCTCACAAGGGGGGATGGTGTAGGGACGGCAGCCTGCAAAGGTAATACAACCAAAGGCTCAGGTGAGGTTTTCAAAGCCATTTGTACATTTGCCATCACTTTCCTTAGAAGCTGGTACACTCACCTATATGGGAGTCATACAGTCCTCCAGAAACCAGGCCTTTCTTAACCCAGAACTCCCAGGCAGCCGAAGGGTAGCCTCCATTACACCTGGAGGGTGGTACAAGACATTGATTTTACAGACAAGAACTCTGCAGATGACCCAGTTACAACATTTTTCAAATGTGAAGTTACATTAAATGGTCACTATAACCATATCAGACAGTCAAGGGTGCCAGGTTTAGTGCCACCCCAGTTCTCAGTGGAACTTTAAGCACTTTTGCAAAAACAGGGGTAACAGGCTGTTCTCCTCACCCCATGCCACAAGACGAGCAGCAGGTCAGGAGGTCTTCCGATGAGATCTCCACACTGATTTTGGCATTACTCTGGATGCATAGCCGGTCAGAAATAGCTTCAGCAGCGCCAAATGCCTGGCAGTGACATAAGAGTGAAATCTGGGTGCCCACAGGTAGAAGTACTAGGCTTTCAAACTCTTTGCAAGTCCTCACTTAAAGCTAGTAATGGCTACATTAAGAGCTTTTCCACTAGCACAAGTTGCTTAACTGAGCTATGTGGCTATGTGCACCCCCCACCCCAGAGAAACTGCTGTACCCAAACTGTGTCAAATTGGGCCTGTTGTAGCTGCACTGTGTCACAATGATGCGATTTAAGACTATTCTGTTTCTGGAGTGTAACTGCTGTGTTTCAATTGACAGAGTACAATTTTAAAATTCAAAATGGAAAAAGTGCAAAACTTGTAAGAGTAATATTTTATCAAAAGTGCACAATATTTGGTGTCAGAGGAACGAGAGAAGGGGCAGAGTGGCTGGCAATAGTACTGTTCAATCGAGTCTGAGGCTGGTGTTCTGATGTGCCAAATTTAATGAAACTCATTAAATAGGTATGAACCTCCAAATTATAACTTAAAACAACACTATAACTGCCACATTGACAAGACACAGGCGCCAGTAGCCAGTTAGTCTGTGGAGAAAATAGAATGTGACTTGGGCCAGTCACAAAGGACAGCACGTTTTGAGATGCATCTGAAAATTCAGCAGATGCCCAGCAAAACATATGCAGACTGGTAATCAGGACATTCTGTCAAACGTCAGAGAAGCCAGCCAACCTTGTGTGCGGACTGACGTCAAACCTAAGATAGGTGACGTGCCCATTATGTTGGGCTGCCCAGGGCAGTTTTCAAGTTCCAGTCCATCCCTATATAGCTGCGTTTCTCCATTTTTGTTACAGTAAAGCAGCCAGTTATACCGGTGTTAAACTTATTTAGGTGCAATTTTCGCATTTCATTTTTAACAAAAACACTGAAATTTGTCTGTACGTGTTTATCTGCAAAAATACTCCCAGGCCCTCTAAACAAGATTATGTTTTTGGTACACATCTGCAAATTCAGCAGACATATGGCTCAGCAATGCAAATCATTACATGCAAGTATCACTGCAAACTCCATTTTCATGAGATACCGTGTACAATCATGTCACTTAAGCAGATCAAACATGTTACTACTAGGGATGTGCAGAGCACCCAGTTTTTGCATTTGTATCCATATTTGTTGAGGTAGCAAAACTACTTGCATTTGAATAAAAGTGGAAATAAAAACACGCGCATGCACGATCGATTATGCTTACACTTCTCATTTTATAATAGCGTTAATACAAGTGTTCATACTGTTTTCATAAACCCACCAGTAAACATGTTTAAAAATCCTACTCAAAACAATCAAAGGTAAACCTACTCTTAATTTACACAATATACATTAAGTTACAATTTACAGTGGTAACATGCAAACACTACCCTTATAGCCTCCCTGTCAATCAAGCTCTACCTCGTTTGTATCTTCCAAGTTGACACAGTAACTTTGCTAGAATAACTATAAATAGTGCTCCATTTCTCTAGTGTGGCATGTCCAAGAGCATGACAAGCTGACTGAGCTCAGGATGTAATGACACTCCCAGAGTGAACACAGGCTAGTCTCCTCCTCCCAGTGAAACTGCTTCACATGTTGAAGTCTAACATGGAAACAAAAAAAACTAGTAACAGTTAATGTACCAACCATTACTGATCTGTATGGATGTCCCCCTTAACAGTTTAGAACCACCGAATTGCAAAGTTTAACCATCATAGTGAGAAGTACTCTACTTCTACCATTTCTTTTTAAAATTAATAAATCCCCAAATCTCAATGCACAGTTGCAGTATGGATACACCAACAGTGAAAAGCCAAACTGGAAAGCCCTTATCCTGTTGTGGTTTTAGTACAATCATCTGTCATGCAATATATTGTAACGACCGGCGCATGTGACAGCAGGTCGGACGGAGCAGGGACGGTGACGTCACCCTGAGGGTCGAAGACAAGTGACCGATTGGCTTCTGGAGCCAGAGACTTGAGTCTTTGGCTCAGTGGGCTAATACCTTGTCTTTGGTGCGGGCGACCTGAGTTCGAGCCCCAATCACACCCTCGGTCTGTTACAATATAATACTGATCTCTGAAAGCAGCGTAGCACAACCCATTTGCTTTTTTAAATACGCAAAATTTTTAGCTTGGAAATTTACATGTCACATTAAAATAACATTGACACAAATTGTTTCAGGCAAAAATAAACACAGATTTTCACAGTAGTGCACTTAATCACTGTAAAGTAGTGTGGCCATTAAGAACCACCAAGGCATACACAACTGCTTGTCAGTAACAACTCAGAGCCATGACAGCCATGCTCTTTTTAATGCAGCATGGCCTGGTTTTATTGTGAAAATAGAGGAACTGCATTTGAAACCTGTAAATACTTTGCCAATGTAAAAGGTCTAACATTGATCAACAGCCCAGTATTAATCCATCATTTACTTCCATCAAAGGTGCATAAAAAGTATTAATCACAGAAATGTATAACTTCATTACAATACTGTAATGGGGGGGAGAAGAGCATATACACTTACCCAGCAGGAGCCACAGGAGCCTTGGTCTCTAATCTCTTTGAGGGTAGGACAATTGGGCCATTGCTCCCTGGGGTCAAAGTTCTTTGGCAGTTTCACATCTCCAGCATATTGCACCCTGGAGTAAAAGGCCACCAGTTTGTATCCAGCCAGTGTCACACCAATTAAACTGAAGAGCTATACTTAACCTAGCCATTAAGAGATTAAAAAAAAGCATTTCCATACACAGCTGCACACTAAAACATTTTAAAGATGTACTTAGATGAGTAGTAACATTTGCCCAACCTCAACCTGCCAAGACCATTCCTGGAGACTCACATGACTGGGGGCTTGGGACCTTTCAGCAATGTTCCACAGAGTCGCTTCACATAGCTGTAATCAACATTATGGAAGTTGTGTCCAGCCTTGAGTGGGGATGAAACAAGTAGTTAAGAAAGGCCCTTAAGAAAATTCACAGCAAGTGATGGATTTATCCATGTAAACAAGTTAACCATTACACATTTCAAACAATACAAGAAAAAGCAAAGTTCACATTTGATTTAATCAAATGGAGCAGAAAGCATTCTTAAAGCAAAAGGCAATCATTTGTTTTAGGCCTATTCTCAAAACCAAGCATGTTGTGGCAATAGGTGCATTACAGGGTCAGGAAAAAAAGCCAAAATGGGTTTTGGATTACGTTTCATATTACAGTTTCGCTTGGACTGCCGTATGAACCCTCAGTTAGGGTCGACTTGCGTTCCACACTCTTAGCTCATAGATGAGCCTTTAAAATGGACTTCAGAATGCATTAAACCATTTCTACCACAGGAGTCGTCACAGAAGGCTTAGCATTTGTTCTTTAAACAGAAATCGTACAAAATAAACAGAGCTCAGTGAAACCAAGCAGCAGATTGACCCATCAAATAATGCCGACAGCACCTTGAGAAGCTGCAACCGTTTACCTTCCATGTAGTGTTGACCTTGTTGATGTAGTTAACCATTTCAGAAGACAACGGATGGAGCCGCGGCCTCGCCCAGCTAAAGGACAAGACGGAGAGGAGACACAAGAAGGCAAGGGACCCCATTCTGTAGGGGGAAGGTGGTATTTAAAGACTGCAAGGAACATATAATGCAACTGGTTATTGTGCAACACAAACCATGTAGTAGTTTATATAAAAGACTGACCAAATAGTCAAATGTGGTTTTATAAAACCGCAGTATAAACCAGTAGGAACTTGTGTCAACGTTTAACACGTATCCTAACATTACTATACAATGCAGTCACATAATTAATGGTTTGTCATGAAACAAACAGCAATACCTTAATCTCAAACTTTCAATGTTTTATGGGACATGTTTCAAATCAAACATCGTACCGAAGCAAACAGGATTTACAAACATGGATTTAAAATCTATGAAAGACTCTTATTTTACTGAACGATCGGGTATTTAAACTTGGCCAATGCATTTTAAAAATGAAGCTTGCGCAATCTATTAAAACACTCGCATATAAATTATATTCCAATAACTTCCAACACAAAAACAAAACGTATTACACAGTCCAGGTAAACGTAAAAAAAAAAGCCCACACTTGTACAACATAATCCCCCCCCAAAAAAAAGAAGCAAGCATATCAGCCACCTACCTCGTTAACACATCCACTAAACCCAGCGAAGGTGAGGGATTCTTGTTATTTATCAGGCGTGTTCACTTCCCGAAAACGGACATGACACGGCCCATGTGATCAGTCATGTGCGGCTCCACCAGCTGACACCCACGTGATTGCGCCAATGTGCGTGTCATCAAAAGTCAAGATAGAGGCACTTTAACTTTGCGTCAGCAAAATATGCGTGTTAAAATTTAATTAAAAATTAAAATTGAATTTTATATATATATATATATGCATATCTCTCAATGTAAGATTAGAGACTAGCTGCCGTACCTACTATAATGTATACTTCAATGTAGCCACCATCCATTGTTGATGATCTGGTGATCACTGTTCCTGGTGAAGTTTGGACTGGTCACAGATATAAACGGAATACAAAACTGATGATTTTCAGAGTCGCTATGTGTATGCCTTTTCGCACGAAAACTGCATAACCGAAGTAGGTTTTTGCAGTACGACGTGAGCTGCCTTCTTTTCCATATATTACTGTTCTTTACGAGAAAATAAGATAAAACGTGTGCCTTGTGTTTAAAACAAGATCATAGATTAGGTGAGAATTACATTTAAATGCAAGATGACATAAGTGATGAAGACTTTAAATGACTAATATCAGGAACACAACGCACATGCAGTTGTAAATATGTGAGATTTACTTGGTATAAAACTACAAAATACCTCGGAGCATTATTAGTTATTTTGGGTCGACTCTTCGCCACTTATGTTGAAATAAAAACGGCATGTTTTGCAACAGGTAATCTACGTACGTAACATTATTTTCTTTCAGGAGATAAGTCTCCACATGTTCAACACTTGCCTAGAGCAGTCACACTGGCCTGGAACTAGTCAGCAAGTTACGTTACTTTCCCACACAAAATAAATTGGCGCATCAAGTATTTTCGTTCGACCCTCTTCCATCGTGCTGTACCTGCGACCGTACAAAAGCATGAAGTGGCTGGATTATGTGTCTTCAATCACGTTTTTAAAATACAAATCTGTTGCAGCTAAAAATTATCTATGCATATTGACTATACATTTTCCATCAAAACTCTATTTTGTTCAATTACATGAGTCGTAAGGGTACTATAAAGGGATGGGTCGTCCTCGGCAAATCTTGAAGAGGTTCCATCGTGTCTGACTGAATACCTCTTCAAATGCACATGGTTATGTTAATGTTTAACATAAGTATGACGCACCATGCATACCACTTCCTCGTCAAAATTGCTGAATTCAGTAACGAACCAGACCGCATTTTTCAAGATACATACCTTATCCAGTATAAACCCGAATAATTTGTGAACGAATACCATTTACACAATATGTGAATTACACTTAGAGACAGCAGACTACCGCCAATACTTTTGTCTTTAATAAAATACAAATTTTAATAGTCATCTAAGGTACAATTGTCAAGTAAGCTCTGTGCTCCCTCAGTCTTTCTGTCGTCAGGTTTCTATGCATTGGTAAACGTTTTCAAATCTTTTCTTGGTGTCCATGGATATCATCTATTCAACGGGGCTCATGATTTTAAGAAGTCATTCAATGAACCAGCTCAATTTAAATCACTAACAGAACACCAATGAGTCTTCTTTGAGAACTATGAACCATGAAAATGGGGTTTGAGTCAATACAAAGTATTTACAAATGCTTAACTACCAAAAGTATAACTGTAAATTAAACTTTCATTTTAGATTTGGTCAGTTGGTTACTTCTGCAACAATGAATCCCCTTTAATGAACTTATCTTTGAAGCTACTGTATGTTGTACATTATATTCCCTTTTTTGACCTACTTTCTCCAAAGTCAGTTACCCAATATTTTCAGAAACACAAACAAGGGTGGCATTTTTTAACCACAAAAATATTCTGGTTTTAACTGGTAACAGCAAGTGATTCATACAGAATTAAGGAAGCTAAAAGGAGCAAAGAGGAAGTGTTTTTTATGCTCAGCAAACCCCAAGCCCTGCAATCAGAATCTCCCAAATTACTAATTAATATAAAATGACCAAGAACCTGGGATTGTCTAGGACAGGTCTGTGGGGGAACCTTCTCAAATGAAAACAGGCCCAATGTGGGGGCCCTCTCAGTCTTTGTGCTGTCCCTCAAGCCATCGTGTCAGTGTCCCTGCATGTCTGCAGTCCCTGGAGCCTGCCCTGCAGTGGCACTCAGATATGTCCAGCTCAAGGCTGCCAACAGCATTGCAGCAGAAAGGTACACTGGAGAGAGGTGGTGAGCACGGGACTGCAGTGTATTCTGGGGAATGGTCTTCTCACGGATCACATCCAATATCAATAATGTCTTCTCTCTTGATGGGTCTGAATGGGACACTTTCTGCAGTATCTGTTAAAAGATGAAACATGAGTCAAGATGTTGGCATCAACAGTTCTTCCAGGGTTTCTTTTTTTTATCTAAAAGTGCTATAGTGCAAAGTAGTTAACACTGATGTTAAAATTCACCTACACACACACACACACACACACACACACACACACACACACACACACACACACACACACACACACACACACACACAACCTCCTCAAACTTCATAAACTTTACAGTTACCCCTCCCTATCAGAGAACACCTCTAAGAGTGGTGTCCTAAGATCTACTCTCACACAGGCATGCACATGCACACATACCTCTTGGGTGTACTGAGAGATGATTGTTTGCACTGCAGCAATGTTTGTGGCCTGCATCATGAGGGTGACAGCCTGGCCCTTGCGAATTTTAACCACTCCTTGAAACACCTGAGGATTGTTGTAGCATGCTGAAAGCGTCGCTATTGCCATCACCTGTTGAGTCAACATATTAAAAAGTCTTTAAATTAGTGCAATGAAATCCCACAGATTTTACAAAGTAACACTTTTTAAATAGTACAATTTCTTTTTAATGTAAATTAAGAAAACCACCCAGAGACATAATTTTGGTCATAGTTTAAATATTTCCTGTTTTGGTGTTTGTCAGCTACAAATGGCTTTTAACATACCTAAGCTTTTATGTTTTAAATTACATATTGTGATGTATTCTCAATGGATATGACAGGAGTGTCAGTGTGAATCATGTTTTTTGAAAACAGAAATGGGAGTTGTAACAACATGTCCAATCAGATAAGACCTGTTCCTCATGTTGTACCACATAACGAGAGATTCTGAAAGCCTTGCCTGAGGGATGGCACAGAAATTGAACACACTCTGGTTGCGAAGCCGAGTCAGATAGTTGACTACATCAGGGACGTGGCGGAGAGCATCAGTCACCAGGAGATTGAGGCAAGCAAGTGCAGAGTCCAGGTTCTGAGGCTGGGCCAGGTCCTCCAACTGGGACACAAACTGGCCCCAAGCCTACCCAAAACATCAGATGATACAAAAAGTCTTAATCCGGAGATACTATAAAACGACCATGCTGGTCATAAATATCTCTGCATACTAATAAAAAAAAAAGCCTGACAGGCTTAAGAGAATATACTTAGTACTAGAATTAATTTATATATATTCCATTCAAGCCCCTTACAAGGCTGATAAATTGCATACTGGACCCAAGATGTACCTCTTTTGGCCAGAAGGACCGGCCATCCTGCTGGTCCTCCAGGTAGTCACGGATGATGTTAGTCTTCTGCAGGAACAGCCCCATGGAATTGGCCAGCTCAGTTTCCTGTCCAACTTCTGTGTCCTCCAGCTGGGAGGCGGAAAACAGACGAGACAGTCCGATTCCAACAAGGCCAGCTACGTAGTGACAGTACTGTAGGAGAACAGAGTCAAATGAGAATCCCTACACCAGCCACGTGAAATACGAAAACGCCAAAATATGATTTCACCTCAGAATAATGCACCATCTTCCTTGGTTTTCAAATGAATCTTAATTGGGTCATATAAATCAGTCTATACTTATACAATACTTAAAGTAAGTAATCTTCCACTCCTGAATCACAGTATCCAGTTATTGCTGGGATCTGATGGGAGAACTGTGATTTACTCTCTCAGAAATGTGACAAACATTATCTCAAAAAATGAAGCATCTTTTATGAGAATAGGATAATATAGGGGGCAACATGTTTCAAAAAAAAAAAAAATTACAGTTTCAAGTTTAGTGTCTCAAAACTGCGCTTCTTAGATTATTGTTAATGTTACAACATACACTATGGTTCCACATATGCATGCACAAAGCTCAAGGTGACTTTCACAATAGTTCTGAAGTAAACAACAACTGAACATCCAAAGTGACTCACTGTTAAATTTTAGCATTACCTTGTCCCACTCATGCATGGACCCCACTTTCTTTTCTAGAAACTCGGCCATGCCTGCCCCCATGCGCCGGCAGATGTCCGATATCACTTCTTGGTACTCTTGGCCCAGCTTCCGGAACTCCGCAGAAATCTGCACAGACAAAACAAGGGACTACAGTCACACAAACAAATGCAGTGTTACAGAACAAAAATGCGTGGTCAACCGAACATGCTTTAATATTAACATTAAATGGTCAGGGGCAGGAAGCTCATCTCACTCTTGGGGCGAGGGGGGGGGGGGGGGGCAAAAAATAGAAAATTTTTC
>JABJVR010048906.1:0-11328 GCA_025773905.1 Chitala chitala | reverse complement strand
TAAATTAAAAAAAATTACTTATGTTTTACATAAATATTTTGGGTGGTCACTCTAAATTTTTTTATTTTTATCTTTTTTTGGGCTGGGGCTGGATGCTTTTCTCTCTGGGGGGGGGTGGGGGGGGGGGGGCAATAAATAGAAATATTTTCCCACGAGCAATTCCTAAAGAGGACACAAATGACATAGCCTGATTCACAGATACATACAAGGAGTGGGGGGAGGGGCAACCCAACATCAATAAAGTCATCAATAAACCCTTTGTCAGGGGTGCTCACACTTTTTCTGCTTGCGAGCTACTTTTAAAATGACCAGGTCGAAATGATGTACCTGTTACAAAAAATGCTATATATTCAAAAAAAATTTTTTGAATGGCACGCGATCTACCAGCACTACATTTGCGATCTACCGGTCAGTTGCAATCGACATATTGGGCACCTCTGCCCTATGTGCATGAAGACAAAGCCAGTGCCCTCCAGACTTCCACAGACATGGTGCAATGCAGGGTGACGCTGACCGTGGGAAAGTCCTCCAGCACATGACGGTCCTTCTCCTTGCTCTCTGTGAAGTGCCACTGCGGCTGGTACAGAAAGGTATGGAAGTCGTGCAGCAGTAGGACCTTCGTCTGCAATGGGATACTCATGTCGTCTTCCACTGTGTCCAGGGCCCGCAGCACCAGGTAGAAAATGCACACTGCATGCCTAGTGTGGACGGGGGTCAACACACACACCCACACCAGTCAATCCTGGTCCTAGCTGATGTGGCGAAGTAAGAACTGGGGTGTGTTGCTCACTGGCTGATATACATACTACACAAACACAACTTTTCTTAAAACCCTTTGATCAGGAAGCACTCGTACTGAAATAGTCTTTGCACTGTTCAAATGTAAGGCTGCATGCTCAGCAAATTCTGTATAGTAAACGCTATAAAACCAGTGAGATTATATGTTTTAATCTTTCCCCACAGGGAACCCCACACTGCGTTTAAAACATGTCACACTTTTGTAAAATGGGCGGTTTATTATTTAATCAGGTACTGCAGCCTAGCGGCTGCCGTAGAATAGCTGAGTACAGTTTGCATTGTGTTTTGGTCAAGTATTAACTATTTCAGTTTACCCACAAGTTTAAGAGTGTAATCACAATAAATGTTTCCCCAATGAAAACATATTAGGAGCCCTCTAAGTTATTTGTTCCTACTCAAGACTAATGCTCCGTTAAACATTTTGAGATGTTTTACATCCAAGTTAAATTGTGGGCTTGGCTGTACTTTAAAATCGGTGCTTAGATATACGGACTGAACTACCAACAAACTTAGTTTGCATTGATCAGTCTCGCAAACTCACGCGTTTTGTTTCCATGCTTTGGGCGCACACTTTACTACAAACTCGCACGTAACAGAGGTTAACACTTACCTCAGCTCTCCGTCCAGCGCCTGTATTACCGCGGCGAAACTACGGCTGGTCTGGTTTAGGTACAAATAACATGTTCGCAGTGTTTCGCTCATGGACTCCTGGCAAGAAAAGCACAGAAACACGGGGTGTCGGTACGAAGCGGCCGTCTTGACTCCATTTGGACGAGCGGCCCAAAGCCCTTCCTGGACGCCTCTTTCGCTCAACCTCCCTCCGGAGATCACGGGCCGAGGGGCAGTGGCTGAGCTACGGGGAGTGACTGCGAACGTGCGCTTAAACACAGAAAAAGACGCTGTGCCCTTGCAGCAAGCTCCAGCCATGTGAAGAGTTGATATACTTGTCAAGAAATATAGCTCGAGGCCATTAATCCTTTATTATCAGTCCTGAAACGCATGTAAAGTCGGTGCGCTGAAGGACATGAGAAACGTAGTGTTAAAAACAGGCTGTGGCCCCGCCCACCTTCACACGATAACCCGCTCGTGCTGCACACTAACCCGTCGGCACTTTTTCTCCGCCCTGCAGTCCAAAGGTACTGCTCACTTCTACTCGTGCCGAAAACTTTTACTCCTGCTTCGGAGTACATTTTGAGCATGGAACAGACTCATACAAACTCATACCATAACTATATATTAATTTTTTAAAACGAAGCTATTCAGCGACGACCGTAATGTGCTTAGAACCTTGCATCTTTTAGTTCCGAAGACATTAACAGCAATGCATCTTTCGTTATTTCATTTACTTTACCTGTCACCTTCATCCAAAATTATTTAATTTTCCCAATTACATATCCAGTTAGTTCACTTGAGCTACTGAAATCTTACGTATGGGCTCTTAACTGTCACAACTTACACGTTATTAACCTCTGCTCTACGTGCTGCTCAGGAATACGTGTCATATTTATTTTAAATTCATGAAATTCGTGAATTTCCTGTTATGGGTAACTATTATTTTCGACACGCTCAGTGATTCGTTCAAAACGTTAGTTCTGTTTCATTGCCACGAAACCAAAGTGACAGAACGGGATACCAAACCAAAACACAAAAAAATGGACGCTTTGCAGTGAAATGTCAGGACCATGCAGCCACCTAACGGTAGAAAGCGTCCATATCTGGCGCTCGCTTACGGTAGACAGAAGGCGATAATCCCCCTACATTGATGGCTGCCTCTGAGCTGTCCTTTCAGCACTGTTTTCAGACGGACGAGGATCAGTCATGTAAACGTTACGAGTCCAGACACCTTGAAATTGCTTACATGACTGTCTTTGTAATAGTGTCTTCCACGTTTTATGTGCTATACTCTCATGGATCACAAGAAACAGTCATGTGCACAGAGCGTTTTGGGGTACCTTTTACCTATATGAGTGATTACGTTATGGTCTCTTATAACGCAGTAAAATAAAAACATTATTATTATTATTATTATTAGAAGATCATTTATTGACCTCCCTTTTTAATTTTCAGACTATCAGTCTGAAAAATACTATGCTATTCTGGGATTAATTCAGCATGACAATGTCAGGAATCTGCAGTCAGAATTAAATCTGTGTCCAATCAAATATTTACTTCTCTTTTGTGATACTTCAGCAATACGCGTAGTTGTTGGCGTTATATGTTGGCGTTGTTGGAGTTTTTACAATATTTTCTACTTCGTCACATCACAAACAACTTTGTTCTGACAACAGTCACTCTTACAGAGTTGTCTCGAACTGCGCAACGGAATTAATCTTAGTTTTTTATATAAAGTAATAATTACTAAATAAATCGATTTTCTGCAACCATCTTATTTAAAGCTATAGAATTACCTTAGTTACACGTTGTTCAAATAAGATCTTTCATGCCGTTAAACTTGATTACTAAATGGCATACGAAAATAAAATATTTTGGATACGTTTCATACAAAGTGTTCATAAACAACTGGTTTATACGAACGTACAGGTAAAAGAGAAGAAGTGATCTTGTAAACGGTATTACTCACATAGTCCAGTTTAGGCATTACATTACGGCAACCTCCCATCTTAAATTTAAACAAGTTGTAAATCTCCTCTGGGTGGCCTAGCGATTTAACGATATCCATTTCTTACAAATCTAGAGAGAGGATTTAACGTGATTCCGAGGATCTTTGCTTCCTGTCATACAGCCAGCAAAACACACATCGCCTACTTCACTGACTTCATGGACATCACGCTGTATGAAGGCCATCCAGTCCTCAAAACGCTACTTTCTCTCAGTTAGACCGTCATATGGACTGACAGCAATGATTGGTCAGAACGTCATGGGCTCAGTATATAATAGCCAATGAGAGACCATATTGGCTGGTGTGATGCCCCGCCCAATACAAAACAGGTTGGGTTTGCAGTGTGGGAATTACCGGCTTGTAGCATGACAGTCTGTAATTTTAACGGGAGTCGTTGTTTTGTGCTCAACTGTGAACTTTGTCGGCAAACAAATCGCTTTGTTCCACGTCAAGAACCTGCTCAGTAACACTAACGTATTTGACGTATGTGCAGTGAACGCTGTTCAGGAACCCAAAACTAAAAATGTACGGCATTAGCGCGTACTGATAAGCGAGATTCTGAATTAAATTTAAAATAAAAGATACTCGTAAGGTTTGGGACGATCATTTTGAAACATAAGAACGTCTTGAATCTGGCATTTATTTATCCCCTGACTTATTATTAAACGTTTTATGCAAAGTGTTGTTTTTAAGGAATAATCGTTCATCAAGAGAAAACACGGCCCGTGTATCACTTGGGGTATTGGTCGCTTGTTGCAGCTGGCAATGTAAATGAAACATACGTTGTAAATTTATGAAGTTATTGCCTTTTCCACAATGCCAAGCATCTTGAAGATTAACAATTGTGGTATTCATTGTTCTCACCCAACGTTTCTAACTACATAGGGTAACCTATAAAAATGCAGAAAATTGCCATTGTATGTCACTCCATGAGAACCGACACTGGAACTAGCTAATGATCCATCAAATTACCACTTCTGTTGCACATGCCATCCTACAGATGGTCTGCTCAATGTCAGCCAATCGATAATTAATCTGATGAACCCGAATTTAAAAAATACCATTATTTTACTGTTTCTCTAAACATGTGAAGAAAAAAATCCCAGATGTTCTAAGACGGAAAATATTATTCTTATACACGTATTATGAACTTGTTTTAATATTGTCTGAAAAAGCTAATCAAATTTAGACTGCTTGCAACACGTAAAATCACAGTTTTATGTTAATCACTATATTCTTGTTAATTTATTCTTTTGATGCTGTTTTAATAAAAGGTTATGTAATGCAAAACATCATCTCAGAAAGTCTATTTCAGAAATAGTTCATATGAACCCACAAAGGGTTGGCTTTCAGACAGCTGCTATAGGCAGTGTTAGATTGTTATATGTGAAGTAGTTTGTAGGTGAAGGCCACTTACAAAATAAACGAAGATAACTGACATGAGTAAGGGGGGCTGAGATAGGCATATATTTATACATTTGTTGGTTATAGCACTATGTAATAAAATGTGCTGTGCTGCTATTGGTAGCATTGTGCTGGACATATCGACAATCATTTTCATGGTTTCCCACATGCAAACCAACTTTGACCACCAGCATCTTACAGCCCAAAATGCACATTTAACAATATGGTATAAGACCTCCAGTGACAACTCAGACTTGCTATGCAGTTTTCTTCCTTCACTTTATTACTAATGTTGAGGTTAAAAAAAGACACCCAGCAGATAGTAGAGCCCATCCTTTTATTACTGAAAACTGACTCTTCTCTGATTTTTTTTATTATGGTCACGAATACAAAGAATAAAATATAAACATAACATTACGGTGGAGTGAAGTCTTATATATATAAATTTGTGTTCATATAGAGAATTCATTGGTAATTTAACTATATTGTATAAATTAGCTAACAGATTTTTAACATTTAAGAAATCTCTTCGCTTATGAGGAGCAGTTTTGTGGTAATAAAACATTGTATTTTCATACATTCACTTTCAACTTATGTAGACATTGCATTCATAGAACAGAAATTAAAAGAAAAATGAAAGGAAAATGTTAATTTTAAATCAAAATAAATACTACAAAAAACTAACCTAAAAATATGGAAATTTGAAATAATATTTGATAGAATGATAAAAACAACAAAAAAAAATTGAAATATGACTAATGTAAAACAAAAGACAAGAATTTTGAAAACAATGTTATTCCAGAGTGATTTAACTTGTTGCTTTAGGGTGGTATAAGCAAACAGCTGTCAATATCTTAATCACAATGTGTATGCATTTATACACATAACTGGATGTTGTAACAAAGGTTTTACATGAAGATGTACATTAATATTTGCATTTACGCATCGGTGACTGATGAAAATCGTGATGTTCGTAACTTAGCGACAGAGAGTGTCACAGAGAGTGTAATGTTTTGCACCGTACACATCTAATGGAGTGTTCCAACCCATCCCATGCTAACATTTCTCCAAAGACTGCTTTCGTGTTCTGCAAATTGTTCATTTTTAAACAAAGGAGATGGGTTTGTCAGAAGGCGATTCAATGTTACTCTAATGCTCTGGGTTCTTTTTTGTCTATGGTGCCTTGCAATTCTTACAAATTTTAATCATTACTGTTATAAGACAAGCGGGTGTCTATAGCCACCCAATAGAATGACTTGTCAAGGCTACTCCCATGTTGTATTAGTATGACTTCATACCATGTGGTTTGCAGTTTGTAAGGAACAGGATGGACATTGCAGGCTTCTGCCAGGCAGTAATTATCAGCATTCAAACAATGGGAAACCAACAGAATGTGGATACTAAGAAAAGAGAAGGCTGAAGAGGGCACTCCACAAGCTAAATTAAGAAGCATCTTCATATCACCTGGGCATGTTAGCCATTGGTGGAGCTATAAAACAGCCTTGGGGAAAGACTGAATTAAAACCTGTCTTCTGCAGATTGTTCCACACTGATATGTCCAGCTCGATGCAGGCTGTGATCAGGGTTGACTATAATCAGCCATGTGCCTGCTATCTCAGGCCAGGACGAGGTTGTTCCAAGACTCACTCTTAGAGCCAGAAGGGCCAGAGTTTCCCCCTGGGGATGGTTTGAGAGGAGTATTGCCATTGTGGACACTCCTGTATCCTGGGATGGATGGAATCTGGACATAAAGTTTATGTACAGGTTTATGATCTGGAGTAGCAGGCTTTCATTGTAATGTAACCATTTTTTAACATACAGTATTGTACTGTATGTAATTTACAACTACTGCCCTCTGCTGCTTATGGCATTAAATTCCATACAACACATGTACAGCACTTGTATTTGTATAGGCTTTAATTGTACTGTCTTGTTTATTCTTTCAGATGCACTGTATGTTAACATATATAGTTCTATTGACAACAAGTCAGATGTACAGTAGTTGATAGTATTACTTACTTGTGTCTGTGCACCATGGTGTGTGTACAGGGCTGTGTTTTCAGGCTCTGCCTTCACTGCCCCTGACTCCTCTGTGCTGCAGTTCATGTTGGTAGGACTAGCAGTGGGACGGCCATCTGTGAGGGGTGTGCCTGTTACAGAGACAGCCCACTATGTCACATGCTCGCTGTCTTCACACAAGGCACAGAGAAGACTCTGGACGCCCGGCTTGGCCACACTTACCAGGTTTGTTCTTGTTCAGGTTCTTAGGCTTGCGTTTGCGGGTCTGGATACCATCCTTTTTCATGGCCAAGGGTCGAGGGACCTGTGGAAAATTAGCTTTGATTAGTGCTTAACCCTTTACACTGAAGGCTAACCACAACACCAACATTGAACTTTTTTCTTGCTTGACAATTTATTTAAAGCAGACACCATTGTTGGAAATGTGGTAGTTTACAGTCATAGTAGCAATAATAACATACATGTCAAATCCTATGTTACCCTTTAACTATGAGAGTTGAAAAAAAAAATCTTCACAAAAATAAAAACAATTGGATTACTGTTTTACATACAAATACTGTACAACAGGGCCAACACAGGAGTTAAAAAACCATTCTAAATTAGAAATGTAGTGAAGGAAATCCTTATGGAAACAAAAAGTTTCATAAGCATTTGACTTACAGGGACAAATCCAGGTTTTATTTGCATTTAGTGATATTGATAGCAGTATTGTATGGGAAGGTAAGGCTTGTTCTTTATCTCTAGTTTTGAATTGATGACAATCCTGCCCTCTTTCAGCGAGATATCGTTACTGCACTGTGGATGTTGCCTATCCAGACTTCTCTTACCCCGTGAAGCTTCATGTACAGCCCACAGGCATTACAAACAGGCTCGCCTTCTGCGTTTCGCCTCCACAATGTGGTGGTCGTGGTATGACAGTTAGTACAGGACAGGCCCACTCTCCTTGAAGCACTCTGAGAGAAAAAAGTGTAAATGCAAAACTTTTTGTATAATTTATTCAAAATAGTATATACTCTTCTTGCATTCTTCTTTTTTGTATTGATTATTATTATACAAAAATACTTTATTAAAAATATATAGGAGAGAGATTTTTTAAGTCTTTGTCAAGAGAACATAAAACCAATCATGTCAATTTCATGCTTCAATTGCAGCTCACCCCTGTGGTTTAAAAAATTTAAACAACTTTAATTATATTTGATTATTGACAATGTTCTGCCAATCCACTGTGAATCACTATATACTGACAAAAGTGCAATCCCAAGATCAGCTGTTTCCATCGGATACAAAACACAAAACAAAAACATCCCTTCACACTCACCAAGCGCCTCTGGGGTTTAATTAGAGGCCGGTTGATGCCATTCATTTTGTGATAGAGACCACAGGCATTGCACAGGTAGTGCCCTGTCCCATCGCGACGCCACAGGGGCGTCGACATAGCCCCACAGTTGACACATTCTCGCCCCTCTGCAAAGTCATCAAACAGCTCTGGGGGAGGGCAAAAAGACTGTCTGTTAGGCAGAACTGCTCATCAAGCTGGCTGGATGTAAATGGAGCACCATTTCTTGGTTTAAGAACCAAAATGCAGACAGTAAAGGAAGGAAAGCAATGAAATCAGTCATCAACAGGTATTGCCCACCATTCATGAGTTACCTCCCTAATTCACATATCATTTAAAACCGTCCAGTTACTAATATTACATAGTTATCTCATATATTGCAATTTTCAAATATAAAATGGCAGTCAAAAATACTTACTCAAAGGTTTTTTTAGTTATACTGAATTACCATACATGCTAAAAATAAATGTAAAATAAGTATACATACAACTACAGTGTTTTATTTATATTTAATGGGTCTCTTCTGGTCTTGATTACCTCCTCACACTGCCCTACCATATTTTTGAAGGTATTTTTAGTAAATTACTAATTCCCATGCATTGTCTGAAGGTGTCTAATCAACTGTAGGTTGTATATTGAGTAAACCAGCATTAATTGATTGTTATCACAATAATTTTGAGGCAAGTCATAAAAGTTTACATCATAGTAGTCATACATATATATTAAGTGGGCTTTATTCTTGTGATTTTTACTGCTCAATGGATTTTTGTGGTAATTTCAGTGACGTCACAGAACTTTATAATAATATTTATAGATTTGATACGTACAAGAATATGAGCGTTTGAGCAATTCCTTTACTGAAAACCAGGGATTAGTCATGTGGTTGAACAAGTAGACAAATAGTTCTGAAAAGAATTCAACTGTCTGAGATTCTAAACTAAATATTGGTATAAATAAATCTATAAGGGAAGACTTTTAATAATAAAAAAGTAATTCAGTTAAGATCAAATTCCACTTGAAACCTTTACAAATAAAAAATTCGGATCACAAGACTAATTAACAGAACAACCGACAAAACCTAAATTCTAATTAGAAAATAACTGACGCCCCCACAACGATCAGATGACACTATCGAGAGAACCGCTCAGCACCGAAAATAAAAATAGAAATAAAAATAAATATTGAGATCACTACAATAGTTTTATAGTACGTAACCATATATCAGATATATTAAACATTTTAAATAGCTACTTGTTATTGAGCCAACTTTAGAAGAAACTGAAGTAAACTTACGAATTATAAATTCGCCTAGGTGTTTAGATCGCTATATTTAGCAACACTGGAGATATGCACATACTATACGTGGAAAAAAATACCGATACCCAAGTTATTCAAAGTAAATTCTGTGTTTTAACAGTGTTTTTATGGCCCAAATATTCTTAACTATGATTTCACCGTATGTCCACCATAAATAGAATCGCATGTTTGAACAAGTAATCGAAATATGCCACTTAAAAACTATTATTAATGTGAAGGAAAAGCTTTAAATGTCGCCGGTGACAAGTATGTTAACGTTCAAAAATAATGTTTTTTCAATTTTCAAAAATTAAGTAATAAGAAAGATTTCCCTAGTAACCTAGGTGGCTACTTTTGTTTCGTGAAGTGACATTTTTATTGACTGAACCAAAAATTAATCCAATACATAATTAAAAAATATATATGAACGTAATGCCGAGCAAACACAAAACGTTAAAATAGCGTTATCTAAACGTTCCTAACGTTCCCTAAACGTTTAGCTGACGTTATTTGAACTTTTTGTGTTTGCTGGCCTTAAATTTATTTTAAACTACGCTGACGAACGGAGTTATAACAACAGGTATATAAAATACGCGAAAGGCATATCCCTCCAAAAGGGCTGTAACGGCAAGGCGGGGTGGCGTTGGAGGGAGTTGTTGCTGATCCTGGTATTTCTGTAACTGCCTTATCTGCGAAAAAAGCAGTGAAACGTCCTGCTTTGGAATGAGAAGAATCCAATGATTTTAAGTATGTGGGACCCATGTAAATATTTAGTCTGTTTGAGATGGATACAAAAAGGGACATATTACATCAGTAGAAAATCTGTCGAGAACGTGTATAATTTTATAATTGTGTATATTACTATGTAATACATTTTTTACATTAGGATTCTGAGGTGGATAAATGAAAACAAAAATACACAAAGAGTCGATACGTTTGGGCGAGGTAATTTTTTTAAAGATGGGTGTAACGAATCTCGGTGAACGGGCAGCTTCCTGCAAAACCACAGACTTTAATGTTGCTCTCTCTCCTCTCGAAAGTGTAGCATACGTTTTTATTCGCAAAAGTTATAGCTGTCGGCTCTGACGCCACAGTTGAAAGTAACTGAACCGCGCGAGACACCTATGTAAATTATAGGTGTTTAATCATTAATGATATTGTAATGGTTTAAAATACACAGCAGATCCACCGTGCCTTTGTCACACAGGCATGTGAAATAATTGGGTATCACAAGCAATGTGCGCTGTCATGTTTACTCTTTATTGATGAGTTTATGGATACTTTCAGCACCACGGAGAGAGAACCTCATTTTATTTAGCTGTGTGACTGAGAGAATATCATTAATAACATTAATGCGTTGTAAATACTTTGCCGGAAGCCAGACATCCGAAATTTATAAACAATCCAGTTAAGTTTAGGAAGATGTCCTCAGTCAGACAGTTTAACGTTCCTGCTTGCCCGGATCAGAGGTTCGTTATTCACGCCTTCATTTAAAAGCAGAAGTTTAAGCACAGTTTGGACAATGTGTGGTTAGTTTTGTAAAGGGCTGGTATAACTGGTAGTAAGTATTCGACGTTACAACTAACGAGTTGTTTCATCTTCCTGAACACGTGTCTCAACTGACTGCAAAACCCAATAGGCGAATATGTTTATTATTCAAAATTTTTGCAGTTCTCAGAATCAAAAACTAATTTCTGACTGTTTGTACATCCCACGTTTTATTTAAATCTGCATTACTAATCTTAGAAATTACACTCATTAGTAATAATGTTTTTATAAAATTTAAATTGTAGAGTTATTGAAAATTTAAAAATATTACATATAATAGTGTGGTTAAAAAAAAAAAAAATATATA
>JABJVR010048905.1:0-23226 GCA_025773905.1 Chitala chitala | reverse complement strand
GTTGCACGCCAGCTGGACCCCAAGATGACTTTCACACATCACCCCCCCCCCCCCCACCCAATAGGCCTGTTTGAAGTAAGGGCTGCGGAACATCTGGACTCAAACCCTCTGCCTGAGCCCAGCGGGGTCAATAAGTTCCTAAAGGGACTTGGTGAGTCAGCTCCCCCTCTGTGATTGGAGCCAATCATTCCATGTACATCATTATGGATTTGTCTGACCTCCTTATTACTCTGACAGGGTTTGCATGCTTTCTCCTGGTGTTGCTTGCAGGGAACAAGATGAAGTTCCTCCAGAAGAAGTAGAAATTGTGTTAGGCGCTGGTTCGCTGCAGGGAAAGGAAAGGAAGGAACAGGCGTGTGCTACCCAGCCTCTGGACACAACCTATAAGGTGGACAGGATGGTGGAGTTATTGAGGTGTGGCGTGACCAACGTGACCCACCCTTACTGGTGGTATGAAGACAGCAAGGCTGAGCGCACAGCCACGCCCCTCGACAACCACATCCAACCTTGGCACAGATAACAGCAGGCTGACCCTGGAAGATAAGATCCAGAGAGTGGCTCAGCTAGAAGGTTGTGGTGTGTGAAGGGGGGCAACCTCTGTCTATGGTGTAGCCTGTGAACAGAGTGCACATGTAGTGCTGGAGAAGGCTTTTATTTTAAGTTGGTATTTATGCTCCCCTTCCCTGTGGCTGCTATCCCTAAGCCTTTCCCTACCTGGGGCTTTTGATGGCTCTCTGCAGCTGTGAAATATCTTGCCTGTTACTAAATGCTGGTATTGTTTCCCAGTGACCTTACGTCTGTCTTCGTTCACACGTCCAAAATCCTACAAAGCTTTTTTTTCTTCTGCGGTTGGGGCAGGTTAGCTGTAAACTGGGAGCTGGGTTGGCTACAGAGAGACCTTTGGCACGTTTACAGACATTGCAGTTGTTTCCTGCCTCCTGTCCAAAGGTGCGCTTCTTAAATATATGGAACTCCATCCACATACTGTGCTGCTTTACCTTGCTCAGACGCCTATAATATTTACATGCCTGGAATTAAGAGTTCAGCTTTTTTATACTTCGAACTGATTTTGCATACTGGATATAAACCCTTGATTTTAAAAAATGTATCTGACACTTAACAACCGAGCTGTCAGTCGAGCGCTCCTTGTTATAGCAGGAGGACAGAGAGTACCGAGGCTCACAAGACACCAGAGGCAGTCGTTCCCCCTCTGCTGTGGCCATTAAACTATGACCTTCTTTTATTAACACTCGACTTCCATCAGTGCCGTGTCATTTCAGGGACATGGTCTTTGCAGCAGCAGTTGGTGTTTGTTTTTATCTTAGTTTATTTTTTCAAACAATACTGTATTTTTCAACATTCTTGTAAAAATGTTAAGGCTATGGGCCCCAGCATGGCTTCATGTGTGTTTATAAACAGAAATATGGGCCCCTACAATCTTTTCCTGTTAACTGGAGTGATTCATGCACATATGTGAAGACTGTTGTAAGTGCTTCTGCTCAATGAAGAACTCTGTACAGGTTTTATACTTTTTACAGCAATGTAATATTTTTTTTGAAATTTGAAAATAAACATAACATTTTGTACAAACTTCAACTGTACCAAGTGTTGCAAAAAATGTATTTTAAACATTGTCATAATTTTCATTGCAAAATTTTAGTTTCCAGTGGAACCAAAAAGAGTAACTTGAATTCCCCCCTCCCCCATCTCTCCCCTCAAATGTAAAGTGTTAATTTTCATTCTTAATTGTTAAACTTTTTCTTTAATGATACTTCTTACAGTACCTCTGTTTTTATAAATGCACAGAAGATGATAAAGCTTTTGTGTGATTGTATTTGCTGTAAACTAGTTAAAAATATGCCAGTGCTCTAAAATAGTTGCATAAAAATTACTGTTTGGGTAAAAAGAATTGGCATTGTTAACACAAGCATGCGTTTGTAAATTTACAAATTTGTTGCTTGATGCGGCAGGCAAAAATGCACCCAAAGCAGCCACGGAACAGCGAAGATTTATGTAGGAAGGGCAGGAAGTTTTTCGGTTTGTTTTGAGGATGGATCAGGAATCTTTACCACAAGTCTAAGTGGAATAGTGCCAGGACTCCCGCTATGTGGTGTGTGTGCTCAGGCCTTCCCGTGGCGGTCACAGCCCCACCCAGGCAAACGGATACTGTATTTCTGAAAACAAATTTGCGTTAAATTATTTAGTGTTAATATATTTAGGATTAAGTGTCTTGTTGGAGGTTGAAGTTGTTTTCCTGTTTTGTCTATGTGGGGGTGTGCCTGGCTATTTTTTTTTTTTTTTTTCCCCCCTATTTGCTAATAGGAACAGTCACTTGTTCTAACAGTTTATAAGAACAATTCTGGTATTTATCTATAAGACACTCAGTCTGTCTCCATTGTTTCCTCTCTCATTCACAGACTCCTGAGTGACCTAGAGCAGCTCTTATGGTGCTCAGTGCCATTTCTCATGGGTTCTCCCAAACATGACCTTAAGTGTATGATAGTTGGAACTAATTAGAAATAATTCTGTTTTTGTTGATATTTTGATTGGATGGAGAAACGTTACAGCAAGCAAGCTGCCAAGAAAAACTACAAATGTATATGTTTTAATTTATGCTGAGATAAGTGCCATTCTTGCTTTTATGTTCTGGGTAGAGAACAGGTAAGGAAACTTGTTACAAAATCTTTGTTCAGTAGCTGCGATAAAAGAATGTGCTTTCTGTTGTTTCCATGTAACACCATGTCAATCATACACACATGACAGGGATATGGCAATCCTCTGTTGTTGGCCCAGCCACTTCATTCTTATCTATACCCCTGCTGGTTAGTAAAATAATTAAATTACATATCTGATTTAGTATAGTATAGCATTTTGTTTTGTACCATTTAGCAATGCTGTGAGTGGTGGTGGAGGTACAGCTTGGTCAGGATTGACCAGTGCCATCCTAAGTGAAATTTTGCCACCCCATTAATGACATTTATATTGATACCAATGCTACATTAACGAGCTCACTGGGTCTAACCTAGCCATCCAACTGTAAAAACTCTGGTGCTGGTCCGTGGTTTATATTCAGACTTATTGTTTTGTATTGTCAGTGTTGGGCAGCCAGTGTACCTTGGACCCTCAAGTTCCACCCCCTTTATGCACCAAGGAGTTCCTCTCCTGTTGTCATCCAGTTTCAGGTTAAATTTTAGTTCTGATTTCCTCCCACAGTTAAAAGACATGCTGCTTAGGTGTATTGTACGACCTAAAATGGTGTGTGTGTGTGTGTGTGTGTGTGTGTGTGTACACCAACTCCATTGTAAGGCCCACAGTCTCGTGCCCTAGGCTGCCTGGTATACGTGCCAGATAACCTGTGACCCTACAAAGGATAAACTTGAAGTATAAGATGAGACAATTTGTAACATTTAAAAAATTACAAATGATTTTAATTATTTAAACTGACTGAGATATTAAAATTATACTGTTCAAAAAACTGAAACTGACTTCCAGGTGATATTACATTTCTCTGGAAGTGAAGGGAGTTAATGATCTGCTGAACACTTCAGCTCATTATTGATGTGGTACATTTTTTTTTTTAATAAACGAATAGATTGAGGTCAAACTCAAAATGTCACATCAAAATCTGCATCTTGTCTAAGTTTTGTTTCAAATTTAACACTGGAAATTTTCACCTGAAAATGAATTTATATCTGACCTTTGTGATAAACCTGTTCCCTTTAGTAAAACACTGCTGGGATTTGTGTTTACATTTATTATTCATTTAGCAGACGCCTTTGTCCAAAGCGACTTACAATGAATAATCATACACGTGCATGTCACTAACGAGGTCAAACAGTATTAGAGAATCTAACTAACAGTAAGTGCTGTTCTGTCATCAAAGTGCACACGATTAAGTCTGGCAATTGTCACAACATCATTCAAGTAAAGCATAAACAAATAAACAGTCTGAAATAACTAGAGAAACTGAATTAACTAGAGAAGCATTTACAAGCAAACAGTCAACTCCATTGCCACAAGTGAGTGAATGAAAGCACAGATGCCCAGATTTCATGTTTTAAGTCCTAAAGTGCTCCCTGAAGAGACGTGTCTTCAAT
This sequence comes from Chitala chitala, assembly GCA_025773905.1. Lineage (NCBI taxonomy): Eukaryota > Metazoa > Chordata > Actinopteri > Osteoglossiformes > Notopteridae > Chitala > Chitala chitala. The sequence goes on along the minus strand of JABJVR010048905.1, from coordinate 19,129 downwards.
TGCTTGTGGAATGTGGATAGTGATGATGAAGTCATCACAGCAAGTGGAAGTTTGTTTCACCATATAGGCGCCAGAGAAGAAAAGAGCCTAGGTTTACCAGGTTTTGGGATGGGTGAAACCAGTCTCTTCCCATTAGCAGACCACAGAGAACAGGAGGGCACCTAGTTCTTGACTCGGGACCACAGGTAGCCTGGAGCAGTCCCATTGATGGTCTTGTATGTGAACATCAGGATCTTGTATTTGATGCGTGCCTGGACTGGAAGCCATTGTAGCGAGATGAGCAGGGGAGTGACGTGTATCAGTTTGGGAACGTTGAAGATGAGATGTGCCACTGCATTCTGGATCCTCTGGAGAGTATACGTAGCAGAGGCTGGGACGCTGGCTAGGAGTGAATTGCAGTAGTCCAATCTTGAAATGACCAATGCTTGGACCAGAAGCTGGGTAGAATATTCTGTGAGACATGGTCTGATCTTCCTGATGTTGTAGAGGGCAAAACTGCAGGCCCTGCAGATTGTGGCGATGTGGTCAAAGAATGTCAGGCTGCTGTCCATCACCAGTTCGAGGTTCTTTACCGATGTGGTAGAGGTTATAGTTGATGTGCCGAGTTTCAGAGACAGCTCATGGGGAATGGAGTTCTTGGCCAGGATGATCAGCAGCTCAGTTTTGGAGAGGTTCAGCTACAGGTGATAATCATCCATCCATCTCAAGATATCTGCAAAGCAAGAGGCAATCTTGGTAGAAACATCTGTGACTGAGGGTGGGTAGGACAGGAACAGTGGGGTGTCATCAGCATAGCAATGGTAAGAGAAGCCATGCGAACTGATAACTGATCCCAGGGAGGTCGTGTACAGTAAGAAGAGCGAACCCAGTACAGATCCTTGGGAGACTCCTGTCGCCAGAGTCCTTGACATAGACTCTTGGCCCTTCCAGGATACCCTGTAACAATGCTCTGAGAGGTAAGAGGCGAACCAAGGAAGCACAGTACCAGGTGTCTCGAGGTTGGAGAGAGTTGCCAGGAGTATCGTGTGGTTCACTGTTTTGAACGCAGCAGACAAGTCGAGTAAGATGACGACAGAGAAGAGGAAGTTCGATCTAGCAGCATGCAGAGCATCAGCGACAGCTAGAAGAGTAATCTCAGTAGAATGCCCTTTCTTAAAGCCAGATTAGTGCATGTCTAGAAGGTCATTATGTAGAAGGAACATAGACAATTGGGTGAAGACAGCTAGTTCAAGTGTTTTAGATGAAAATGCAAGGAGTGGTACCGGTCTATAGTTCTTGCAAAGTGAAGGGACCAGGGTTGATTTTTTCAGTAGGGGAGTGATGCGGCTTTTTTGAAGGTCAACACGAAGGTGTCAGAAGTCAGTAATGAATTGATGATGTGGGTCAGATGTGAGATGATTGCCGGAGAGATGGTCTGGAAGAGATGTGAGGGGACAGGATCCAGTGGATATGTTGTCGGCCTGTGGGAGAGAAGAAGATCCAAGACATCCTTCTCTGTGAGAGCTGAGAAAGCGGTAAATGTTGCCGATGTTGCCGTGGAGCAGATGGTCTGCAGGTCTTGTGTTCTGAGGTGTTTTTACTTTCAAAAGTTTGTGTGTGTGTGTCTGTGTGTGTTTCCTCAAATTTGTGGGTAGTCCTCCCACAAATATGCTGTTCATGGGTTAGTGACTCACAGCTGCTATTAACATGTGACAGTGATAACTGAGGAGTTCTGGGGGCTCCAGCAGAACCCTCATTGCCCCACTCAGCCATTTTCAAAGACCAACTTCAGTCAAATTCCAGTATGGATTGTCTTTTTCTTTTGGCATGTAGTGTATGTCTTCTGAGGACTAAATGCTCCTCTCGCCAAAGTGAATCGTGACTTGGCTTCCACTTTGGTTGGCTTCAGGCCATTGCTAGATGTCCCCAAGTAGATGCCTGGTTTTCCTACCTGATCCTTGTGACAGTAAGGCTAAGTAAGGCCTGAGTGCTCCTTGCTTTATTGCATTCTAGACAAGGTAAGAAGTAATAAAGAACAGATACATAGATGGACATAATTTAAAATGTCATTTTCAAAAGTGAAAAGTGATTACACTTAAAAACATTTAATAAACTTTGAAGAGATTTAAATCTAAAGAATATAAAAGTTTATGCTGAACTATCTGAAACCATCTTCTTAAGCAAATAGTGAAACATGCCCACAAATGAATTTAAGAAAACAAAGTTAAAAAAGGGCAGTCATTTACAACTTCAGAGAGATTTTGAAGTGGAGATTGTTGGATTACAATGATTGAATTATAATTGTGTGTCCCAAAAAGTGGTGATGTGGAATTTTCTTCCTCACTGATGCTAAACAGCTGTTAGTTATGTTCTGACAAGGCAGGGTGACTTTTCCAACAGCTGCCTTTGGTAGAAATCCATCATACCTACTTATAGTGTCATAGGGTGAGTGGGACTTGAACTTGCAACCTCACAACTCACAGAGTTACCAGACAAGATGATTAGTCCACGGAGCTAAAGAAACCCCTTTCCTTGGGAGACTAATTGTATTCTTGTTCTCACTACCAGAGGATTCACACAGCAACACTTTCACATCCATTACAACAGCACTTCATAATATAGCAAGAACCGCTTAATTTAGCAAATAGTCTACTGATGGATGGTTTCTAACTTCATTTTTTAAGGTCAATAAATATGGAAATTTGTTCTGCTCAACTGGCTATGTTTATTTCAGCTACCAGCTTCAGCAATATTCAGTTTACAAGACATGTTAAAACCAAAATAAATGCTTCACTGAGTTCATGCAGCAGACATGAGCTGTCCAAAAGAGATGGTACAAATCAAGCTTTACTACCAGCATTACTGCAAAAACAAGATACCTATTCTGAAGAAAAAAAAAATTACGTGAGTTAAGGAATTTAGGTGGTGAACAGCACACCAGTGGAAATCTGTCCTTTAATTAGAGAGGTCTAAATTAGAGTTTTATCTCCTACGACCGTGCCTTTGAGATATGCAACAAGGATGAACGGATGATATCTGCATGTATGGCTCCCACCGCCAAGCATGGGGGAGGTGTGATGGTGCGAGGGTGCTTTGTTAGTGAGACTTTTAATGGTTTATTTAGAATTGAACATGCATTTAAACCGTATGGTTGCAATTGCATTCTGCGGCAACATGTCATTCCATCTGGTTTGCCTTTAGTTGGGATGATGTTTATTTTTAAATGGTACAACAACACAGCTCCAGGCTGTGCAGAACTATTCCATAAAGAAGAATGGACTACTTCATCAGCTCACTTGGTCTGCACAGTCACCTGACCTAAACCTGTACTTTAGGGTGAGATGGACCAGAGAGGGGGGTGGGGTGGAAATAAAAGCAGACAACAAATACCCAACATACACATGATCTCTTTAAACATTGTGGAAAGTTATCCCAAGTGACTTCCTCATTAATCTAATTGAGAAAATTCTAAGAATGTGCAAAGATGTTATCGAGGCAAAAGGTAGTTACTTTGAAATATCTAAAATAGAAAACAGATTTTATTTAACGTCTTGTGGTCACTGCATGATTCCATATGTAATGTAATGGTTTTGATTATTTTTAGTTTTTTTTTTTTTTTTGAAAAAAATAAAGAAAAACCCTACAAGAAATCCAAAATTTTGTCTGATACGGTATGTATATCCTGCGACCCTAAAAAGCATTAGTGTTTGGATAGTGGATATAGAGGAAACGTGCCTGTCATCCGTCAAGCTACTCCTGCCACGGATCATCTGCACAAAAACAAGACTGACAGACTCGCGCATGCTCCGTAAAATCTGCTCCAAATGGAAGGAAACAGAAAAATACCAAATTACCGTACTTTCTACCCATGGGGAGAGAGACAAACAGAATCAGACTTCTTCGAATTAAGATAAATGTTATATATATGAACGAATTCCATCGGAATCTGCGTGATTGTGAATGTGTGAGAGAGAAATTGACTGCCTTTAATACACTATTTATTCTCGTTAAAACACATGGGTTTGAATAACGTGGGTATTACGGTAGTGACGTACAATGATCGCGCGGCTGTAGTTATTGGTTACTTGGTGTTCCTGTTGGACAGGAGGGAGAAATGGCTGGCACGACTTCGGTTGCTGGTGAAGTGTTCGTGGATGCTTTGCCATATTTTGATCAAGGATATGATGCTGCTGGTGTTAGAGAAGCGGTAAGCACGAAGTTTAAGATATTAATCGATTACGCGAATTGAACAAAACCAGTTAAATAAAAGCTGTACCACAGAAAAGTGAGCTCCCGACTCAGATTTTTGAATTTTCTCTGTCCATTTAGTTTAACTTTCTGATTCTAAGAGTTTTAAAAATATAACTTTGTGGATCGTGAAAATCTGTTGAAATTTACAGTAAATTCACTGATTACCGAATCCATCATGGCTGTAAATTTTATGATGGTCATCATATAATTTATCGCCATATATCTATTTTTAATCTTTGTCGTAGAGTTTAATTTGTGGAATATTATGAATAAACATTAAGAGTCAGACGTTATTCTAAATGAACAGTACCTAAATACCGAAATTGTAATTCAGGCTGCAGCGTTAGTGGAAGAAGAAACGCGCAGGTACAGACCCACGAAGAACTATTTGAGTTATCTGCCAACACCTGATTTGACTGCTTTTGAGGTGCGTATACATATTATATAATGTATTAATTTGACTTGCTAATGTTTTAACTTTGTATCTACTCCGTTGTTTTACAAAGTTATTTTAAAATCTGGTGAAACCACTGTAGCCATCTTAAATCGTATCCTTTGCACTTTTTCGTGCTGCCATACACGTTTCTGTTTAGCAAAGGTCGGAAATTCTAGCTAGTTCAGATGTGAAAGGACACCCTCACTGAGATTTCAAGGAAGAAAAAAATGTTTGGCACTAAATAAGTACTTGGTTGAAAAATAAACATGAAATTTTTGTCGGTCTGCTCTATGGAATTAAGTACACAGCATTTCTGAAATAATGTGTCTGACAAATTAGCTTCTGATTATGAAACTCTGATGTTAAAATTCATGCTTGCTCTGAATTGGTCATACAGGTTTCAGTGTTTCAGATTTTGGATGAATCTATGAATAGAATCCATGGTGTTTGTTGTCTTAGGGAATCAATAGTTTAAGTGACATTTGTCTTGTTTACTTCCAGACTGAGATTATGCGGAATGAGTTTGAGAGGCTAGCTGCACGGCAGCCAATGGAACTGCTCAGTATGAAGAGGTATTTCTTCCGTTTGACTGTTTTAACATGTGATGTGGCCTAATTTGTACCCTCAGACCATATTTGTTTTTCATTAACAGTGTGTGCTATGAAGGACTTTCACTGGTGTCTCAAGGGTTATTTTTGACAAAGATACTTAATTTTTTTAAGTTTGTGGTTTTGGGGGTTCACATCACAATCATGAAAGCTGGGATTACAAACCACAACTGGGAGTTAAAACCTTTGTTAGATTCATCTTGCTGCTAGATCTTAAGCAGTATTGTTAAACAAAGTATATCAAATATGAATAAGAGTAGGGACTTTGGGTGTGGGAGTTGTAAAATGACTAATTTGTGTGTATGTTTTTTCTCCTACCTCTGCATTCATCTCTGCAGGTATGAACTCCCAGCTCCATCTTCGGGCCAGAAGAATGACATTGCGGCCTGGCAGGAGTGTGTGAACAACTCCATGGCCCAGTTGGAGCACCAAGCAGTGCGTATTGAGAACCTGGAACTCATGGGTCGCTACGGTACCAATGCCTGGAAGGCCTATAACGAGTGAGTGTGGCCTTACAAGCAAGAGCTGGGCTGTCCTAATGTTCTTTATGCAATTTATTATAGGCCCTTTAATTTGTGCTTTAATAAAGCTTCCAAAAAGCTGGTGATGTTCAGCATGGTATGGTTTTGAAGCTATCATGTAATTAAAATGCATCTTGTTTGGAATTACCATTTAAAATATTAAAGGTTTCAGGAACAAAACTGTGATGTGGAAGTATTTGAAAGGGTGTGTTGTTTTCTGACATTTGAACCGATTCAATGCTTTGACAGCAACCTCGTCTGCATGATCGATCAGGCACAGAAGGACCTCCAGAAATTCAGGTGGGCTCCATTCACACCTGATGCTGTATTCATGAAGGATTATCAGGAATGGAACAACTAAAACATTCATAATGATTGTAAATGTCATTATTTTCTCTTTTATTCAGAAAACAGATTCAAGATCTTAACTGGCAGCGAAAGAATGACCAGCTAGCAGGAGGTGCTAAGCTGAGAGAGCTGGAGTCCAAGTATGTAGCGTTATTGTTATATCAAATATAAACATGAAAAAATGTTTGTTCGCTCATTGTTTAAAAAAATTGTCAAAATTGTATTGTTGTGCTACAACTGTATTCATCTCCCTCTGTGAGCAGTCATCTTCTTAACATTAGTGTGTTTGTTTCCACCCACTAGCACAAGTGATTTATAAATTGGTTACTTAGTTGAATTTTGGAATGTGGACAAGGAACAGGTTTGATATGCAGCACTATAGTCATGGAATTGCCGTGACGTTCACTTTAACTCTGTCAACTTTTCTGACTCCTGCAGCTGGGTGTCCCTTGTCAGTAAGAATTACGAGATTGAGCGTGCCATTGTCCAGCTGGAGAACGATGTGGCACAGCTCAGGCAACAACAGGGCGATGAGAACAAAGAGAATATTCGACAGGACTTCTGAGTGCAGGACTCTAGAAGCATGATATATGACCAACAGTCTGGATTAGGATATATGAAGAGGAAACACAGCATCAGTGGAGTTGGAACAATACAACCTTATCCCTGTAGCAGTTTTACCTGTTTGTAAGATGTTAAATGCAGATTTTGATGTGCTTGATAAGACTGCCACCTTATGAGAAAAATGATAAAAAGTTACTTTAGTGGCTCCTGTAGGAAATTTAAACCATTATCTCAGGTGTGATTTTTAAAATAACCTTAGAATATTAGAATCAAGTTGATTGACAACTGAAGCATGAGCAGGTCAGTGTGCTCTTTGAACCTTCAATAGGGTATTAACAATGTTCATTTTGCATTTACAAATTGGCATTTACAAATGCTAAAGTTTGACTGGCTGTTTAAAAGTTTCCAGTTGATGTTTAATGATTTTTTGTAAAGTTATTTGTACCTTATTTTTTTAAGTTTTTAAAAATCCAGTAGCTAACAATGCTGTTGTAATGTGTTTGAAGTTACTGTAAAATAAAGGTTGCATCTGACTAGTATTATGTGCCCACACATTTATATACTGTATAAATAAATAATTTTAACATGGTTTGTTCATTTGACCTCTGATTTTAACTTTTTTTAATTGGAAAATGTTTATGCAGTAATATTCAGTTTTAACACCTTGAAAATTATATTCTCCTGTTATTGGGGTGCTGTAAAGGAGTGGAAACCTAGCTGGATTCCAAGGGACCATGACTGACAAGGGCCCTCAAAAATTAGAGCATAGCATAACATCTGCTATATCTATCATGGGCCCAAAATCTCTAGCAGCAGGCATGTCTGGTAAACTCAAAATATATAATATAGTATACTAAAAATTCAGAAAAGGTTAATTCCTATGCAGTGCTTGCAGCTTCCGTTAATTTATAATTTATGTTTGGACAATACGTTTTCTGTGTAGTGTAGCATTGCCTGTTTAAGATCACTCATTTTGTGTCAGGCGGGAGGATGTAAAGAAATCGGTATGAGTTAAAGGCTTATATCGGTTATAAGTCAAGTTGTAATTTACCAAAAAATCCCGAAATCCATCATTTCAAATATAGGAAGAAAAACTAGAAGAAAGTCAGTCTGTGTTCCAGAGACCTTAGAATTTACTACCAACTATTTTAAAGCGACCAAACGGGTCTGTATTATTCTGTAGTAGAGCTTTACTGGTAAACTCCTAGTTTTGTTCTACAGCTGATTAATCATTCTAAATTATGGAAGAACGCAGTGTCCGCCTATTCGTAACTTAATTATCTCTAAATAAATTATAGTAAATGTTTATGCTATTCAGTCAATAAAACTGAATAAATTTTAAGGAGGATTGATAATAGAGCAAGTGTAGTTATAATATATCATTTGATATGTTATTTAGCCAATGCATTGCGAAACAAACCGTTTTAAAAGGTGAAAGACGCGCAGACTGTGGGTCCCTCTGCATGTCCCTTTAAGGAAGGCCGTGGTGACGTCACGACGTCATTCCAGTTGGGTTTTGCTGGTACGTGGAGCGTCAAACGGTTCAAAGAGGAAGGAAGATGGCGGACAACAAAGGCGTAGGGGATATGGAGAGTCCTGCTAATACGGATCCATCGTCCCAGAGGGAAGATAGTGGCGATTCTTCAACGAAGGAGGCTGATGCTGTTATCGTAATAGAACCGTCTACGAAGGACGAAGAGGACGGACAGTCGCAGGGGAATGCGTCTCAAGTGCCGACACCCACAAGCGCGGGAGGCGACGGTAGCGGCAGCGCAGGAGGAGGAGGTGGTGACGGTAGCAGTAGTAGCAGTCCAACCGGGACCGCCAATGCTGAAACCAATGAGACTCCTAGTGCGGGAGACACCACTGGTACTGCCGGGATCTCTCCGGCTCCTACCACAGAAATGTCGCCCCCTCCGCTCGCCCCAGTAGCCCCCCCTGCCACCCCAATAAACCTTTTGGATACGTGTGCTATCTGTAAACAGTGTCTTCAGAACCGCGACTGTGAACCCAAACTGCTTCCCTGCCTCCACTCTTTCTGCCTTCGATGTATACCCCAGCCCGAACGGCAGATCAGCGTACAGGTGCCCGGGCCCCACGGGCAGGACACCCACATAGGTGAGTGGTGAGGTGGCGGTGGTTTTGGCGAGATCTCGGCTGCTTGCTCGGCCGATGGGGCTCCATGCAGAATTAACATACCTTATGTATCTTATCTTCGAAGCAAGCGTGGAAGCTGACCGACAACTACCGACTAACTAGTTTGTACAAACCTGGCAAAACATGTGGTGCTATGGTATTAATATTTTGATGAATGACTGGCAGGCGTTTCAGTACCTGGGTTGCGTTATGGTTGACGTTGTCGGTGTGGGTGATCAGTTTTAACATGGTGATCACAACTTTTAAAATGAATGGTCAACATAGTTTACACTGAATAACCGCAGTGGTTGGCAGAATAGCCAGTGTTTGCAGTTAATACATCGATAATAATCAGTTTTTAATTATTTTAAATAAACATTGGAATCTGAACTAGTAAACGTGTTAAAGTCGAGGTATTTTGCTTGTCGATGGGACGCATTACACTGATTACAGGACACACGTAGTTCGCCTAGTGCAGTTGACAATTCTGAATTTTACAAAGATTTGATGTGTTACGTCACTGACTTGGCGTCTGCATTGATCATACTGCCCAGGTATTTGCAGCATATTTCATTACCATTATTCAGTCTGTAAGAAAATCGTTCGTTTTGGCTATTAAGACACGCCAATGATTGTCGATTTGGAAGGTGCACTGTGCACGAAATTAGTGATTCAAACCCAGTGCGTACTTACCTGACACGTGCCAGGTTTGAGTGAGTGTTGGACGTGTTTGGGTGTCAGTCCATCTGCACACGTGATGAAATACTGGCTGTCCCTGTGCGTGCCTGTTTTAACAACACACAGAGGGTTTGACCCATCACACCATGTGGTGTGTGGCATAGCAGCACATGACCAAAGCAGGACAAACAGTATCAGAAATCAGCGTTTTATAGGTGATAAAGTAATACTGATATGGCCTAGAGGGTCATTTTTGTTACATCTAATAGTTGTGCAGTATATTATAAACTGAAGTGGAAATTTTCCCCCTCTAAAATTAAACAGATGCTGCTAATATGTGCATTACTGTTGTTGGAAATTCATACTGTACAGTGGCTCACCCCCATTTATGTTTAATTTTTAAAGGAAGTTGGGAAAGGGTTTAGCTGTAAATGGGGAAATGCAAGTCAAGAATATTTCCTACATTGGAATCAGTTTGAAACAAAGTTGAGCTTTGTCAGCAAGCTGGTTGGTTGTGAGCATAAGAAAACAAAGGATGTTGAGAGTCTTTATATTACAGAATTTGACAGGCAGGAATGTAAATACTAGTTTTTTGCCCAAAAGCCTGATGACAAAGTGAAACGATTTGGTGTGGAATAGCTGAGTGAGCAATGACTTTACTGTGTGGAGTTGGAACATAAACATATGGGATCGCTGCCTTTTTAATGCATCATTTGGTTTATGTCAGAAAGCTAAAACAAATCCTAGGACTCCTTTATAAGGAGTTCTAGCTATTGATGTGCACTTCTCTGGTAAAAGGTGGTAAAAGCATTAATTATCCAGAGATTCTGCTGTACGCAATGAAAGTTTTTAAAGGATGTTCTGGGTGTATTTACAGGTACATGCATTATGTTTATGCATAATATTTCATTTTTTTTATGCAGTTAATTTAACTGAAATACTCTGGAATGGAAACTTCATCAGGAATTGCAATTAGATTTGTATTGATGGAAAATTGCCCACACTAAAACTTGAAGCAAAATCTTGAACAGTGAAATATAATTCATTTAGTCACGTTAATGTAAGAGCCTTTTTTTTTTTTGTAATCTTTTCAAGGGAAAGTTAAACAGAACAGGAAGAAGTGATCCTGCTTTTCTTGTGATGCATTGCTTATACTGAGTGACTTCATTTTTTGCTTTTCCAGTCTGGCCTTGAATTATACCTTTCTACTCAGCTGAAATGTCCGCTATTAAAAATCTTGCTTAAAATAAAGGAATGAATGAGTGGATTGTGTCACATCAACTTCGTTGTTAGATAAAACCATTCTCCTCAGTTAACCTTTTTAATGTTGATTTTGTGTTCCTCTACAGTTTATTCATCCAGAGAACATCAGCAGGGAGAGCCAGTTTTTTTTTCCCCCCCTAAAATATTGAAGTTTTAGGCTTTTGATTCTTCCCTTTTTTCCTTTGCCTTGTGCAAGTGTGTAGTGTCTCGCATGCCGAAAAACCGCTAATGAATAAAACAATGATTCGTATTACATTTAGTTGCTTCAAGTTTGTGTATTTTTGTGGACAGATGTTTCCTAAAAATGCATTCACTCCAGTGAGGATTCAGTCTTCTTAATATTTCCGCAGACGTTTAACCTCTTTGAGTTTTGTAAAACTTTCATTCAAGGAAAAATGCATAGCTGAAATGTGATTCTGCATCAGACAAATTGTAACTTCCACTGTTGTACACATTGCCTTTGAAATTTGAGTCAAGGGCTGTTATACAGTGAGTTTAGTAGCCATTTCAAATTTTTAATGGTGTGTTTCAAATGTGTATTTTTTGCACAGCTCAAGGTGACTTTTTGTAATGCTGTAAGGAGGCAGCAAGGTTACTCGTCCTTTTCTTACTGGTATTGATAAATGGACGTGATAAGTTAGGAGCTTTCTGGATCGGTCACTCAGCTAGTTCTGGTTGGCTGATACACCGCACTCCGTCGGTGTATCAGCTGTATGAGTTGTATGAGTCTCAGGATGATGAGTGAATATAACCATCTTTGTTTTTGTGGACGTATTATGTCAGGTAGATGCCTGAACTTTAACGTCAATGTGCATAACCTCATGTATTAGAAGATTTGCCCTTCAAATTGTTTATGTGCTGTTAAATCAATATCTGTAAATCACTCCTTGTTTTTTTGTTACATTGATGTCAATCAATGAGGTTGAACTGAATTGAATTAAGACCTCAGTTGCACAGTAATCAGATGGAGGTATTTTCATTATCATAACGATCTACTGAAACACAGGAATACAACATTTATCTTTGATCGGTATACTGAAATTGAATAATGTTTATCTTTTTCTTGTCTAATGGATGGTATCAGGACTTAGAATATATGCACTTATTTGGGGGGATGCTGGCTATAAAACAAATTATTTTGCACAATTGTGTTAGGAATTGTTTTTCCTTGAAGTACTGCATTGGGAATTAGAGGACAGGGTTGCAGATAGTGTTGTGATTAAAGAACTTGAAGAAGTTGTTGTGAAAAGGCAGGGAAATTATTCCTGTACCTTTGAGCAAACATTTAATTATTTCAGAGTACAGATGGTCCCCGAGTTGCAATGGTCCAAATGATTATGATTTTTCAATCTTACGATGGCGATAGGACAAAATTTGTAAAATATTTTAAGTTTCACGTGGCAAGCAAACGTAGCAGCGTATGCGGTACAATACGTTGGGACGCTGTCGGGATGTACGCATCTCCCCGCTTGTGACGCCTCACTCTCGCCAGCCATCGACAGAGTTCAGCTGTCTCAGTGTTAGAGCGGGTGTTTATTTTGTCTCGACTTACAATATTTTCAAGTTACAATGGGGTCAACGGAACGCATCTCCATCTTAAATCAGGGACTACCTGTATGGCCCTATCAGTTTGTGGTCGTGTGCAACATAAATCAGCTGAAGAACCTTTTAAGCAAGGATACACTTCTTCTTTTCACTCCTTTTTTTTTTTTTGGGGAGGAGGGGCAAATTTTGTGTTCACAGCTGTCAGCAGTAATTGTATGCAATTACTTTGTATTACGTGCTATTAGGCATTATAGTGAAATGACATGTTTGTTTTTGTAGGCTATGTACTGGTTTTTTTTTTTATTCATTAGAAATCCGAGCTGACTGTTGTGTATACCTTGTCATCTATTTTCTGGACCATGTAATGCACAGAGAGGATTATTTCAGTGTGCTCCCTCCGTCTTCTCTAATATGAAGGAATAGGAGAAACACAAGTTATGAACATACTCATTTGTGGTCTTTCATGAAGAACCATGAAATACAAAGAGCAGCTTGTATAATTTGATTGCTTGGCTGTTCTTTGTGTACTGACATGTTACACCCCATCTGCTCCATAGATCTTGTTCTCACCTTATCATATTGACCCAGATGTACCTTGTGGGTGAATCGTCTAATCTCAGATTTATCCTGCGGTGTCTCCCCAGTTAAAGGAGCCAGGACTTGCTCCGTGTAAACACAGAGGAGAGTCCTAAGACCTAAGTTGTATGTTATTAAAGTACATGTTAACACAGTTTACTGTTATAGTCTTTGAGGTAGAGTTATTTTTACGATTAATTAATTTTTTGTTCTGAACAAAGAACTTCTGGGCCTCTGGTTATTTGTGACCTGCTTATTATTTTATCAACTGGTTTTGTTTTTTGTTTAGCCACAGTTTATGGCCGTCAAACCTGTATGTGCTACAACACAAGCCGGGAAAGAAAGCTCAGATGTTGTGAATATTGGACCTTATGTGTATCTCTAGGAGAGATCCAGTTTTCCCCTCCACTTACAGTTTTGGCATTATGTTCTTGGTCTGCAGTTTGCTATGTAATGTTTATGGTGACAGTAAGACAGTGTGACAATTTACTGTTTTTACATTAGGTTTATAATTTGTCAGAGATAGAAATGGTGGCATGTATACAGCTATACAGGTGCAGAAAATAAGCATGGAGTGTTATTATCACAAGCTTTACTTTTTTTGAGCCAAGATGGGGAATAATGTTCTTGTATTTACATGCAGAATGTTGTGTTTGGTCCACTCCAGTGTATTATTACTAAAATGGCCGCCCTGTATGTCCAATGTTTAAGGACCTGTTTTATTAATGGATGTTTACATTTTTTGTAATGGTGTTTTTCTTACTGAAATGATCCACATTCCATATTGTAAACAAAAAACACAAGTTTTAACTATTAGACTATCTGTTGAAGGAATATGAAAATGCATTTGCTTTGTATAAACAGAGGATGTGTTTGTAAAATTAGGAAAAGTTGCAGTGTATCTTCAAGAAAAAGAATGTGGCCTGTTTTGAGGGAGGTGTGACGCAATGAGTGCCTTGTACATGTGACAGGCAGGCCAACAGTGAACACTCCATCACGTGTGCATGGAGGCAGAGCCAGAGACTGCCATTGGCCAGAAAGCTGTTGCTGAGTTCTGGTTAACAATGATTAGCCTGGAGGGCAAGCCTTACTCTAGACTGTGATTATCTATAAACTTTCCTGTTTCAGTGTCAAAATTTTGGTACTGTTACTATTGTGTAGTGATCTGTACATGTCTACAAACTGACAATGTTAAATTTGGATAATTTTTTTGACAGCTTCCTTTGAGAACAGAATTTCTTTAGAATAATTGCATGTTTAGAAAACTGTAGGCATCACCATCAGAGTAGGATGTATTTATCTGAAGAAAAATAACATTTACTAGTCAATTTGGTAACATCTCTGAGTTCATGTTGAGTTCAATATATGAAAATGTCAGGGCTATGGAGTCGAAGCTGTAGAGTTGGAGTTGGAATTAGTTATTAGGTCACTGGAGTCGGTAAAATGTTTCGGTAAAATGTTTCAGCTCCAGCTAAGTGTACTACATATGTCAGTGTATAAGTTGAGCCCCAAAAATCTGAGGTGTAACGTTTATGTTTAAACCTATATTTGTGAGTTAAGTCGACCCCCAAAATAATATTGATACTTTGGGCCTAGGCTTTGTTTGCGGACTCGTACGCTTATGATTTGGGTCAGGCTAGGCAGCAAAAGTTCACATTTTTAACTTTCTGTATCCTGTTATATGAGGTTATTTATTTGATTATACCGTTAAATACGATTTTAAACCAGGGCTGTGGAGTCGGTAGTAGTGTAAATTGAAGAATCAGAGTGGAAGGTTTTGTGTCCTGACTCCACAGCCCTGGAAACAATTAAGGAATTTCAATAGAGGGACTTGATTGTTGAACAGCCAAGATTACGGAAAGGGAAAGAATATTTTAAAAGCACTAGATTGTGCTATTGATGATCAAATTTTAGTATAAATTATGATTCTCCACTAGGATAAGCATCCTGCTTTGAGTACATGACACATCTGCAAATTAGCAAAACAGTGACAGCCTTAGAAAGAAAGGTACCACAATCTTTTTGGATTATTCAAAAATGACATCAAAAAAAGGAAATTTAAATTGATTTTATAGTTCTAAATATTATTTTGCTGCAGTAATTGTCTCTTCATTTCTAAACTAGGCCAATTAGCATGGTTTCTTTAACCATTAAAAGGGCTTAAGATGAAAAATTCTTGCATTATGCCTCAGCATTCATTTTCATGTCTTTCATGCAGAAAGTTTGCATTTTCAATGCATTTATTAGAAGCAGCTCACAACCTGGTGTGAGATGAAATATTTCCTGGGTAGTGTTTCCTACTGCTTTGGGAACATGGCAGTTTAAGCATGTTCTGGCCAAACCAAAAGGCTGGTTGGTCTAGTTTGTGTTTGAGATGGATTTCCATGAATGCATGCGTAAAAATAAATTATTGTATTTTGGTGTGTGTGTGTGTGTTTATACATATATATAATGTATATGTATATATGTGTGTGTGTGTGTGTGTATATATATATAAAACTGGAGAATGTGTATTTTTTTCCTGAATTACAGCTGTGCCAACCAAATTTGAAAGCATTCAGATACTGATTGCAGATACTTTTGAGCAAGATGAATACCTTGACTCCAGTTTTAATAGGTATATAATAAAAGCTAAAAAGGAAATGAGTATAAATTCACTAGTTCTATAGCAAGTATAAATATTTGTTACTTTGTACAGGTGTTCGGATACAAAGAACCATGTACAAGTTGAGAAATTTTAACTGACTACTAATGTTGAACGATTACATTTTAGTGAAATGTTGATTTAATAAAGAACTTCCTGATGAAATTTGGTGCACTGTTTTTGTATGGTTGTGGGTTTTTCAGTAGTTTTTATCATACTACAGATTGTTTTACATTGTCAGTATAGTTTAGTATTGAATTTAACATTACCTTCATTGATGTCGTAAGCCCTTATGATGACAGTTGCAGCAAAATCATAAATTAGATTTAAATCCAATGAGTTGCAGATTTGGGTGGTGTGGTGGTTAGCACTGTCACCTCGCACCTCCAGGCCTGGGGTTCAACTCCCACTTTGGGTCTCTGTGTGTGGAGTTTGCATGTTCTGTCTGTGCTTGATGGGTGTTCTCCGGGTTCCTCCCACGCTCCAAAGACATGTAGGTTAGGTTGATTGGTGTCTCCAAATTGCCCATAGTGTGTGTGCTTGTGCATGTGTGTGCTCTGTGGTGGGTTGGCGCCTTGCCTAGGGTGTCCCCTGCCCTGCGCCTCCTGGAATGGGCTCCAGGCTTCTCGCGACCCTGAACTGGATAAGCATTATAGAAAATGGGTAGAGTTGCAGATTCCAGTTGATACCAAGCTCTGTCATTTGATACCTAAACAAATTTCTTGCTCAGATAAATGCTTATTTAAAAGAAATTTTTAAGGCTGGGATCAACATTAATTTTTTAATGAAACTGAAGTCTTTTTATGCATTATTTGATGATAACAGTTGTGATTTAAATTTTGAAAATAAATCTAATCGGACTTTGAGGCATTTGATGAACGTTGATAGCCTAATATTTAATATGATAAATATAAGCATATAAAAATATTTTTATGTTCTGTATTTTCATTGTTTCTCTAGTATTGCAAGTTTCTTTTTTTAATACTTTTTTTAGTCTTTATGTGACTTTCCACAGTATTCCACAGTAATTTCTTAAATACAGTGGAACCTCGGTTCACGAACTTAATTGGTTCCTGAATGCGGTTCGTAATCCGAAAAGTTCGTGAACCGAAACAATTTTTCCCATAGGGATCAATTTAAAATGGATTAATCCGTTCCTGGACCCCAGGAAAATCATTAAATCTAACACAAAAAAATGACAAACGCAATACTAAACAGATTAAAAAAAAAAAAAAAAAAATAGATAATTACCTGTACAGAGGAGAGCTGACGGCGTAAATTGCCTTGCTTTTTCACATGTAATAGCCTCAGAAACACTTTCACCAGGTAACATTTTCTCATTTATCCAAATGAGCAGCAATTTCTCCACTTCTTCAAGCATCTGTGATCTATGTTTAGTAATAATATTCACCCCTCTTGCTACATTGGCTAACTTGATCTTCTCTTTACTTTTAAGAATAGTAGAGATTGGTCTTGCAAAATCAACAAACTGATAAGCCGGATCAATGGCACGAACACCATTTTCATGTTTAGCAATGATTTCTTTCTTCATCTCTACCACAATTCTGGTCATTTTTCTTTTTCCTGTTATCACTATCCTTCTTTGGTCCCATGGGGTCTTATTTAATAGTTTATAATGAAGTAAAACACAAAACCCAACGAAATTGAAAACAATCCAAGGCAAATTTAAATGGAGATGCGCACTACGCGAAAGCTAAACAGCAGCTGACGCACATGCACTACCGTCGTTACCGGCTTACGTGGTTTGTAATCAGAGACGTAATTCGACAACTGAGGCATTTGTTGGGTGTAAATATAGTTCGTGAACTGAAAATTTGTGAAGGCAGGTGTTCGTAAACTGAGGTTCCACTGTATTGAATGAGCATTATGATTGGAGTATAAGTGGCACATTACGATGATTGGTTATTGTATTTGCTTGGTCCTGTTGGTAAATTTTTGGTCTTAACTTAAATACAAGTTATATAAAATTTAGCTAGTTTTGCCTAAAATAAGATTACCTTGTACACAAGTATGTATGGCATATGCTGTAAATGTATTGTAACAAATAGAAGTGGACATTGTGAAATTGTGGATAAATTTATCAAATTTGAAAGTGCAGTTTTCAGTGAGGTGTGTGTGTGTGTGTGTGTGTGTGTGTGTGTGTGTGTGTGTGTGTGTGTGTGTGTGTCCTGCATCCTCAAACTGTCGGCTTTCGTTAGCATAAGGACTATAAGCACAGAATGGCCAGTTTAAAGTTGTCCAGACACCAGTCCTTGATGGACTGAACACTCAGTGAGATTTTTGTGGGTTACCACACCCAAACAGGATTACTTGTGCACCCCCACCTTCAGACAAATTGCTCTGCAAGTTAACATTCATGTTATCCTGAATTTCTTATAATATGGACGTCATGTTTATGACAACAGATGATGCCATGAAACCCTTTTCAGATGAAGTTACAGTAAACTCTGTACACATTTGTCTTTTGGTTGGACAGGAGGATCATTGTTTGCTCAGCTTTTGTATACATCCAGAGTGGTTGAGCAGGCGAGGGGAAGCATGTCTGAGCCCTTTGCCAGTGCCTTCTGAGACAGAGGACAGCCCTGTAGGGTTAATTCACACTTTGTTGTTACAGGATAGTACTGACAGGATTTCCTGTTGGGGGGTTTATTGAAATACAAGAACAGTAACTGCATTTCAGACCCTTTCCCAGAATATTAAGTAGTAAGTCAAGTTGTAAGAATTTTTAGGCTATCAGATTTTGTGAGCCAATTTAGTATATATGTGTGTGTGTGTGTGTGTGTGTGTGTGTGTGTGTGTGTGTGTGTGTGTAACAAGTTTTTTTTTTTTTTTTTTTTTTTTTTTTCCTTCTTCACCACCTCACTGATGCACCATTTTTAATTTTTCTGTGTTTGGTTTCATGTTAAATGTTAGATTTTGCTCTTGTGCAAGAATTGGTGTTCCTTAAACGTGGCACTTTGTTTGGCTGTCTGCTGTGGAAATGCTGTTGAATGACATTTCAGTGACAGGTACTAAGTCAAAGCTTGAGTGTAGAAATTTACATGTGCTCGTTAAGGATGGAAAGGAAATTTCCTTTCAGATTTTTTTTTTTTTTTTTTTAGAGTATTGACATATGGAAAAATTGAATAACAATTCAAAATACATGCTCATTTATCAATGACCTTGGTTTGTGATCATTCACAAATATGACTGTTAAAACAATTAATACTCTGACCAATGGAATTCATGAACAATCATTCAGTTTTCATTAGAATTGGAGAAACCTTTAAAGTAGAATGTACAGAATCCACTTTGGGTTGGGTTAAGGACCTGGTCGCTGGATTGGAACTCGGCGATAAATGCACAGGGAGTGGGCGTACGTGACCAGCTCATACTTCACTGTTCCATGTCTTTGCTGCCTCTTTTCCCTCATGGGCAGTGAGCTGACGTACTCAACTTGACCAAAAGAGCCGTTTTTTTTTGGGGGGGGGGGGGGGGCGATAAGTGCCCCAAAAGAGGCGTTGTTGTTGTGCCAATTTGTTCCCATTCAAAAAAATTAAAAAAAATGCGGTGAAAGGAA
>JABJVR010048904.1:0-17612 GCA_025773905.1 Chitala chitala | reverse complement strand
CTGACATAAACAGGAGATAAGGGGAGTACTGGCACTGCCATCTGTAGGCTGACATAAACAGGAGATGCGGGGAGTACTGGCACTGCCATCTGTAGGCTGACATAAACAGGAGATAAGGGGAGTACTGGCACTGCCATCTGTAGGCTGACATAAACAGGAGATGCGGGGAGTACTGGCACTGCCATCTGTAGGCTGACATAAACAGGAGATAAGGGGAGTACTGGCACTGCCATCTGTAGGCTGACATAAACAGGACATTACGGGATATGTACATCTATATACACAAACACACACGCATCTGTATACATTTACCAATTCCTAACAATAAGCGTTTTGTCGTTTCTAGCATCCTGATGTACTCATATTCAACGGCGCAAACGAAGCACAAACGACTGAGAATATTTTCCCGAGTTTTGCGTGCGGTGTGAGCCAGCTTCACGCAGGTGATTAGGAGTGTTACACACAGCTTAGGGTCTGAACACACGTAAGTGTTGTACTGAGCACATCACGCCCAGACTGATCGAGACAAGTAAATGTCATAACAGATTTATTAAACATCCCAAAATACTTCGCGATAATCAGAACTAATTCGCACCCAGGGAAACACATACATAGCAGACATTGTCTGAGAGTTCTTCTTCTATGACGTTCGAAGTTTGACGGAACGTTATTAGCTGTATAAAGTCTAAAACGTTGTACGTTTTCACTTTTGTGTTATATTTCTTCTCCACATGCAATCTTGTCATTCTGTCGACACCGCTGTTGACTATGAAACCGCATATCACCTTTGCTCGTGAAAAGCACGCCGGCCTCCTGCGCACACCTGTCACTAACGCGCTTTCTGTTACTGCGCACGCGCGGCGCCTCTTGATGACGTCGGTTTGAGTGAGGCTCAGCTTTGCCACGTCGATCTCAGTGTGGAAGTGACAGCTCTGCGTTTCTTAAACATACAACTTTTATAAAAAGACAAAAATCAAGCATTTTGAAAGAGAAACGGTTTATGTGTCATTACAGGCGTTCCAGAAGTACAAAACGGGCTGTAAACACGGAGTAAAACAGATGCTTAGATGCTTCCTTTGGGCTGGCTGCCTCGGGCGGGCCTCGACCCAACGGCCGACTGATGTCTTCACGTTTCCAGCAGCCGGTCTGTGTTGATGTGTAAGTTGGACACAGTGTTGATGTTTTTTGCATAAAGTCCCTCTTTAGAGTATTCCTTCTGAGCTTTATTCTGTGCACGTAACCCTGCAAAGTTTAATTTATTTTACAATTTGCGTGCCTTGGACCGCTTCTCTTCCTGTATTTAATTTAGGTTGATCGCAAGCCATCAGTTGAAACACTTTTGTGAGTTTATTTTTATGGAAGTAAGCAGTTCTGCTTAATCAGTGTGATGCAATGTAAGATTCAGCTATCATAACGTGCTGCATGTCGGTCTGCGGTAGGTGGTTAGGGGAAGAAGGAGCAAGAATATTTTTCTGTAGCGTTCTCTTAGGTCTAAGACCTTATAATAAAATATTATATTCTCCCAAGAGCATCACATCAAAGACTAGCAACAGGTTTGAAAAGTTTACATCATCGGACAAGTATTTATGCAAAACAGCAGTTGTACACGTTCAGTGGAATTTTTCCGGTTCACAAGATTTCACCTTAAAGCGTGTGTAATACCGCCAGCCCAGTTTTACATATCTGAGGATGTGGTCCTGTACGCAGTGTCACGCTTAACACAGGGGGCGCTACATGGCTTGAAAGAGGGAACGTGTTATTACTCATTAAGGACTTTATTTTGCACATCTTTCAGCATGCACAGCACTGTGTTACTGCAAGTCTGACCGATGAATTTCCTCACTTCAGGACGAGTGCACCCACTAGTACTTCTGTGCGCAAATGGTCATGGTGCTGTACTCCACTGTTTTTCTCTGTCTAGTAGGTTGAATAACGTGATTTCTGCTGCCGAGTGTTTAGTATTTTTGGGCAAGTATTTGTTATGTCTAAAACAGCCTGCAAAAATGTCGGTCACACTGTTGTGTAGTGTTCTGGCCCTCTGAGTTGTCTATTTTAAAAGTCACTTGGCACAGTAGTGTTCTGGCCTGCTGAGCAGTTGAGCCAGCAGAGACTTTTAATTCTGTTTCTTCATACCAGGAGTGAACATAGCAGTGTCAGAGCCTTGTAGAGGCTGTCTGTCACAGAGGTGCGTTGTTACTGAGTGGTTTGAGTTTGACCCGGGACAGGTAGGACCATACGAGTGTGCACATCTATGTACTGGTTTGTGTGTAACTACAACATGGATGTATAGATTTTACAGCGCTGGGGCTCTGTGGACTTTCGTCATGTTGAACGTACGGTGCTGCAGCTGTATATTTATGGTGTAGCCTGACATGTTGCTGTTGAGATGATTCTGTCATGTGGCAGTTTCACTGAATCACCTGCTTTTGCTGTTCTGCAGTGCTGCTGTGGCCCTGAGCTCATTGTGGGCTGCAGCCGGGGTCACCGGACATGCCCGGAGGTCGCAGGGGTCCCAGTAGACAGCATCTGAGCCGCTCCGCCCTGCCCTCGCCGCAGACGCTCGTGGGCGGTAGCTGCAGCAACGGGACAGGACTGAGGCACAGGTGGGTGCTCCATCTTACATCTGGGTATCACATGGAGCCATAACAAACGCATTTTTTGTCTATTCTGAAAGTGGCTCTTTTTGCCGCCCCCACGCAGGAGCAGTACTTCCATTGGTCTCTCTGCCCCACCCTTGACTGCGCTCATCAGTCCTGAGCCTGTGCGTCACGCGTGTATCCCTGAGCTCCCCGTAGACAGTCGCCTGCTCTTCGAGTTCACACTCTTTGTGTACCTGTTGGTGGCGCTGTTTGTTCAGTACATTAACATCTACAAGACCGTGTGGTGGTACCCATACAGCCACTCTGGGACTGCTGCTACCTCACTGGTGAGGCTGTTTGTCTTTCTCACAGCGTCCGTGTTTCTGTCTAAAAGGTGAGCATATGCTTGTTTTCTCATGCTTCTGCATTTCACCTGCAGAACTTCCATCTCATAGACCAACACCTTGCGATCTTTATCACGCTCATGTTGGCCAGGAGACTGGTTTGGACTCTTATTTCAGAGGTATGTCTCTACATGTTGTCTTCTGTTTCACTCAGTAAAGCTTTACTACTTTTAACACAATGTTCCCATTGCAAATTTACTAATTTTCAATGGACAAATTTTAACATGACTGATTAGATGACACGTAAAATAAATGTGAGTACTCGGGATGTGTGGGGTAAATTTGAGTTTGGCAGTGACTAACTATACTGGTGCCTTTTTGTCATTCTGGATACGCCGAAATTGTTTATACATTTAGTCAGGTTACCTTAATTCATTAAGGTTTTAATAATTTTGTGGTGCCTGGGTCCCATGTGTAGGGCTAAAACACTTTCTTTCAGGATTCGTAAGAGAACCTCGTATCTCTAGGTGTGGTAGAAGGAAGTAGCTCATTTCTGTTACTAGGTGTGAAATAGTTTTACCTAAATTCAGGTGTTAATAAGACCTGTGCTATTGTTGAACATTATACCTTTTGTGTTTTTGTCTCAGCTGGATCACGGTGAGCACTACAATTATTGCGTGTGGACCAGGCTGAACACTATGTGTGTTGTTATCCCCTCCTCAGGCCTCTCACACCAGCTCCGAGTCCCTGCTCCGATCTGTGCTTCTGATAACTGCACGACTCACTCTGCTCACCTTCTGTGGCTGGGTTCTGTGCTGGACACTTGTCCACCTCTTGTGTAAATACTCTGTGCTGAACCTGCTGTTCCTGGGTTACCCGTGAGTTTCCACATTGCTCCATGCTGTTGTCACTTCCTGTGTCTATGCCATGAACCTCGTAAATACAGCAATGCAATGGTGTGACCTCTATATGCATCTGACCACACAGCAGCAGTTACACACCTGGGCTGTCCGCTGCTATCCAGTAGTAGTACTGTGGTTTTGTGTATTTGTGCAATGTTGAAGAATGACGTGTCAGAGTACGTCAGCTGTGCTCCTCTACCCTCAGGTTCGGCGTGTACGTACCCCTGTGCTGTTTCCACCAGGAGGGCCGGACACAGTCTGCACCCACAGATTACGGGTACCTGGACCAGGACACGGAGGGGCCAGTTGTCCGCTCCAGAGACTTCCTGGCACTTCTGCGAGAAAACCTGCGAGAGCAGCTGTCTAGTCCTGCCCCTGTCCCTGTCCACACCTGTCCACTGTCTCCGGAGTTAATCCGTAGCGAGGTGGAGGGCCTGAAGGCAGACTTCAACCGACGCATTAAGGAGGTGCTCTTCAACTCCCTGCTAAGCGCATACTACGTCGCTTTCCTGCCGCTCTGCTTTGTCCAGGTGAGGAGCCACCTGTGCTGCGGACGCCGATGAGGGTTAGGGTGGTGAGGCAGACGCGTTGCTGACGGTGCTTGTGCCTTTCAGAGCACCCAGTACTACGACATGCGGTGGTCATGTGAGCACCTCATCATGGTGTGGACCAATGCTTTTGTGATGCTCATGAGTCAGCTTGTTCCTCCTCACTACTGTGACCTCCTGCACCGCTCAGCTGCTCATCTGGGCAGGTGGCACAAGCTGGAGCATGGTTCCTATAGCAACGCACCACAGCACCTGTGAGTATCTACGGTGGCCAGACTGGCCATCGTCTCTAGCCTGAAGCAACACACGTAATGGTGCGCGTGTGTGGACGAACACGATGACGTGTGTTTTCGTGCTTGTGCAGATGGTCAGAGAGCACCATCTGGCCCCAGGGTGTGCTGGTCAGACACAGCCGCTGTCTCTACAAAGCAGCGGGCCCCTACAATGTGGCACTGCCGTCGGATGTGTCCCACGCACGCTTCTATGTGAGTCCCGTAGGCACCCCTTTGGTCAGCTCATGTTTCATTCACAGACATCTGCTCTAATTACCCGGGATGTGTTTACGTGTCACTGTCTGGGATGCTTATCCTTTGTTCTTGTGTTTGTCTTGCAGTTTTTGTTCCACAAACCGTTGCGCATCCTGAACCTGTTGATTGGGATCGAGTGCAGCGTGGTCTTCTACCAGCTGTACGCACTGCTGCGCTCTGACCGCTGGAACCACACCATGTCGCTGGGTCTCGTCCTCTTCTGTAGCTACTATATGCTCTTCAAACTGCTGCGGGACCGCATTGTGCTGGGGAAGGCCTACTCCTACCCTCTGGGCAACAGCAGCCTGGGCCTAAAGTCCCAGTGAAGTCCTGGACTGAGGCGTGGCTCATGGGTGGGGAAGATACACTGGTCCCACCCCTCCCAGTTGCTCAGACAGCTGTTTCCAGAGAACTCAATGTTATTTTGATACGGTTCTGTTTTTCATGCAATGTTTATGTACATGTATATAAACGCAATGTGTTTGTACTTACACGTTTATACATGTATGTTATATACACGTATATAAAAAAAAAAAACCCAAATAGATGTTTTATATTTTTTATAAAGCTCCATTTCCTTCCAAGTGCAAGACAGGGAGCTACTACATGATGTCATCTGTGTACACATTGCAGAATGACATCATGCAAGCTGCTCTCAGCCTTGTATGGTAATTCAGTGATGTAAGAGCTCAACACTAACCCTATCAGTGGAGACGTCTGAGAAGAGTACTGGTTCTTACTTAAAAGTAAAGTTACAGCTTTTTGTTGGTGTTCTTTCTGGATGCAACAGGATGTCTACATGTAGCAGTGTCTATGTTTGAGACCAGATGTAGCTGAAGCTGCTCAGTTTAATTTCCCTCGTGCCAAAATCCCTGAAGGCTGCTGGGTACCACATGGAGGAGGAGGAGTTGGGCTTCACTGAGTTCAGAAATGTAACTCCATTCCTCAAGCTGGAAGATGGTATAAAGTCAGTTGGAAAACAAGTCTTAAGTTATGGCTGTGTGTGTGAGATCCTGTTTTTAGATGACCCGGTGCAGGAGAAACCTTTGTAGAGTGTCAATTTTCCAGGGCTCAGACCATGTTTACAAATCTGTACCTGTTTATATCACAGTCAACTGAATGTCTCACTTAAATGTAGGCTCATTATTTTAATGGGAAAAGTGCAAAGAAAGATCAGACCCACAATATGGCCGGGTTAATAAGGAGAGAGAACTCTAATAAAGTTTTTGGGTTGGATTAGATGAGTGTTCAGTTTGGGCACTTTAAGGTGCGTGTGCTAAATGTGAGAGTTTTACGCCATCAGTCGAGACCCGGCCATGTAGCGAGACTCCTTCCAGATGTTTGTTGTTCCCTTGTTGGTGGGTCTCCGCTTGCACTGCAAACACCGGGGGTATCCATCACTTTGCTCCAGGAGGACACAGCTACCAGATCTGCAAAGCAGAAGGTATGAGAACCACAAACCATGCAGGATGTGCCAGTATCCCATGGTGTCTGACAACATCCAGCTGAACTCATTTGTGACAGCAGGTTTTTCCTCTGCTGACCTGTTCACAGAGAGCAGACAGCCCTTTTCTGCTGGTCCGTTTAACTGCTCTACTGCACGGTTACCTGCTCTGGAACGCAACCGGGGCACGCCCGAGAGGCTGGAAACGCGACTGGGGCGTGACTGTAGCACGACTGGGAGGCTGGAACGCGACCGTGGCACGACCGGGAGGCTGGAACGCGACCGCGGCACTATCCGGGATACTGGAATGCGGCCGGGACATGACGGAGGGTTGGAACGTGACCGTGGCATGACTGGGAGGCTGGGACACGACCGTGGCACGACCGGGGGGCTGGAACGTGGTCATGGCACTACCAGGAGGCTGGAACGCAACCGTGGCACGACCAGGAGGTTAATGCAATCAGGAGGCTGGAACGCGACCGTGGCACGACCCGGAGGCTGTAACGCAACCGGGAGGCTGAAATACGGCCGGTGCGCGATGGGAGGCTGGAAAAGACTTAAGATGGCATATAAGCGAAGCCTTCCTTATTCAGTGTCTGTTGTGCTGCTGTTGGTTTATCTCTTGTATTATTTGGACGGAGCATCTCTTGTAACTGCACAGCAGTAATCTGCAAGTGTTGGTGGCTTGCCTTGATGCCTTTTATGCATTGTGTCAATATCCAGATGATCTCTCAACATGTTTACATATTAAAAACTAGACAACTAGACCCAATTCTAAGCATCAATTCATTTTCAGCAATCCAAGATAAGCTAAGTTTGACTTTTTGTTTTGGAAGCATTTTGTATGTAGACCAGTATAACATAGCAAACTGCTACATGGTGAAAAGTTACTTTGTGCAGTCAAGTCTTTTTGTTAGGGCTCCACTGTTGTATATTAGTGATTTTCCTCCAGTCATATCTGCTCAGTAGAAAAGGGACTGGTACCACTCTGTGCGTAACTGTGCAGTCAGTGTGGTGTGCTACGGGGCGATATGACAGTGTGCCAGTGGGAAAACACTACAGCTGTACTACCAGGAGCAGAACTGTGGCCATTACCCAAGAAGGCCCTTACCTGAGGTAGCTCCTTTCCTCCAGGTCCTTCTTCTGCTTCAGTGCTACGCTGCACCTCCAGCTCTTTTCCAAGGAGACTCTAAGGCCACGAGTCCTGTCAGAGCGAGCGAAGCGATCTGCCGCCAGCCTGCAGTTGTGGGGACCACCATCAGAGGCTTCACTCCTTTCACCATCACAGCTTAAACACCAACTACTCACGCTTCGTGGTCACTGTGGAGCATGTCATCTTCTCTCCTCTGCTCCATGAGTTTGCGGAACCGCATCTCTTTCTGGTGGTTTTTGGCAGACTCCAGCTGCTCGAGGTACACCTGTTGTGCCCGCTGCCTCTGTGCCAGCAGTGCCTCAGCTGTCTGGTCGTGTTTGCCGAAAACAGGCCGCTGTGAGTTTGGCTGGTAAGCAGGAACCCCCGGTTTACGCTCCTTCACCTGCATCAGAAAACTCCACAACCTGAGCTGATATCCACCTAAACACGACAGTGCCGTTCGTCTGCGTCTGAGTCTGAACCTCACATGCAGCAGATTTTGTTTTCACTCCTTTTCTCTGTGAGTTTGTGTGTGGCACAGTAAGGCTGCCTGTGGGATGCAGTTACACTATACTGTATGTCATATCTGTTCTGTATGAAAATTGCATAACAGTATATATGTGGTGTATTTCATATATACATACATGCAGTGTGTGTGTGTGTGTGTGTGTGTGTGTAATGAGTGTGCTATACTGAGATTTAACTTTTTCTGCCCTCTCTTGGAACAAATGTGTCCCAAATAAGTGAGAGAATGCTAGTCTCTTGTCAGACCTCATTTTCTCTCCATCCTGGTTCTCCTTTATCTGTGGATTATATGAATAGTCACAAAGAATGGCTGCAAAAATGTTTTTAAAAGATGTAAGGTCCATCTGACATGTAATGGCTTACGACCAAAGGGAGCCAGGTTAAGGTCTTTATCATGTGCTGTGTGATTTTACCTGGATAGCCAAGGCTTGCTGGTAGGACCTGACATCTTCATTCCTCTGATGCATCTGTTGCACTCTCTGTTCTGTTATCCTGATGTGAGAATGTTCAAATATTTACAGTGACAAAGAGACACACACACAGTGACACACCTAACCCTCCTATACACATGCTAACACACATTCCTGACACTCGGGTACACACGCACTTGACCCTTCCTGGACCCTCCTATATTTACATTTACATTTATTCATTTAGCAGACGCCTTTATCCAAAGCAACTTGCAATGAATAAGAGTACACGTGCATGTCACAAACGAGGTCAAACAGTGTCAGTGCATCTAACAGTAAGTTCTGTTCTATCACCAAAGTGCACCCGATTAAGTCAAGCAATTCTCACACAAGTCATTCAAGTAAAGGGAAAGCATAAACATGTAAAATGTAAGTCTTGTATAAGCTAGAAAAACATTTACAAATGAACAGCCTTGCAACAATGGAGCATAGATGAAAAAGATTTGAGGTTTTAAATTTTAAGGTGCTCCCTGAAGAGATGTGCCTTCAGTTGCTTGCAGAATGTGGACAGGGACAACGAAGTCCTCAAAGCAAGTGGAAGTTCATTCCTCCATATAGGCACCAGAGAAGAGCTGAGGTTTACCAGTTTTTAGGAGGGGTGCAACCAGTCTCTTCCCATTACTAGACCACAGAGAACAGGAGGGGACATAGTTGATACGGGACCAGAAGTAACCTGGAGCAGTCTCATTAATGGCCTTGTACGTAAGCATCAGGGTCTTGTATTTGATGCGCGCCTGGATGCATCAAATGTACACACACACACACACACACACACACACACACACACACACTGTGACACACCTGACGCTCCTGTACACATGCTCACACACACACACCTGACCCTCGGGTATCCCCACACAAACACCTGACTTTCTGGACCCTCCTACACACACACACCTGACTCTCCCGTGTACACACAGACAGGTACTAACTCACTCGTTGGCCAGCTGGACTCTGTGAAGATGCTCAAGCACTTCACTCTCGTGCCGGGCCCGGTCCTGCTCAGCCTGCCGTTTGTTCACCTGGGCCTGCAGCTCTAGCATGTAAGTGCGCTGTGTGGGCCAGCGTGCTGGCGTAGCTGGGCGTTCCCTCAGGAGGTAGGAGCTCTGACAAGATCCACATGGACATGGCAGCTTGTACCTAACAGCTCACTCCTCATGAAGGGCAGGTGCACCCTTTTATTTCACTACTGAACATATACACTTACATTTAACAGATGTTTTTATCCAAAGCTACATTTCGTATACGTGTTACAATGAGCTGATTGTCTTGCTTAAGGACACCTGGTGGCTGGTCTGGGATTTGAAACAGGAGACTTCTGCATCTCAGTCTGATGTTCCACCCATTGAGCCACCAGGCCGTGGTTCTAAAAAGTAGAGCCAAAAGTGCCACACGAACACAGTACACACACACAGCTACACATATGAACTCAGGACACACACATTGAGACTCACGTGAAGCTCTGTAGACTCTGACAACTTCATCTTCATGGCCTCTGCAACACCAAGGTTGAAAGCTGCCACCTTCTGGTTGTTCTCTTGTATCAGTTGTTTGTTTACCTAAAGTGGCAGTGATAGTGTCAGGGTCAGTGTGATCAGGGTCAGTGTAGAGTGTAGGTGAGGAGAGGTCAGTGTGATCAGGGTCAGTGTAGAGTGTAGGTGAGGAGAGGTCAGTGTGATCAGGGTCAGAGTAGAGTGTAGGTGAGGAGAGGTCAGACTAGGGAAAAGAGACACAGAGTTCACCTGTTCTTTCAGTAGGTATTCTTGAACCCTGTTCTGCGTATTCCACAGCAGCATCCTGTCCATGTACCGCTCCTCATTTAAACGTTTCTTACACAGGTACAGAGGAACATTACGCTGTGCTCGTTGCATGCACAAGTAACACAGTTCCTGCATATGAGGTACAAACACCACACATACACAGGTAATACATTTGTTTATTAAAGGTAGAACAGCACCTAAAGTGTGTTGCATATCATTGTTAAATTGCAGATAATTTATATTACAGAGATAAGCATACAAAAAAATCCCTAAATAGTCATTTTTGAGAGTATCCAGAATGCATATGACAGCTCTTGTAATACGTGTCTATAGTTATTTTCAGCTAATGTGTCCTGCACTGGAAGAGCTAACTGGGACAATTTCAGCAGCACATATACAGCAGAATATTTAACACTCACCCTAATCCGTCATGTCTAATCTACTTTCTGTACCACTACAATTCTGATACTATACCAGCAGTGGAACCACATAACATTAACAAAGATCATAAGTAGAAATAAGTAACACACAACAGTAATGAGTACAGATTAAATAAAAATCACATTGTTGAAGTTCACTATCTCACCTGTCCGGCACGTCTATGGCCATCACAGGTAAGATCCAGGTGAGCAGCTTCCACTATATCCCCTTGCTGAAGGGTGTCTTCCTTGGGATGCTTGATAGTCCTGCAATGGGGGAAGGGGTTGGGCTGATTCAGACAGGACTCAGTGAGAAGGGGTGAGGCCTAGAGTATAAAGGGCAGTTACTACCCATACTGCATAGTCTGGAGGTGTGGAGGCCAGAGTAAGGGTGCAGGAGGACTCAGCGGCAAAGAGCAGAGAGGAGCTCACTGAGATTCAGTATGAATGTGGTGACCATGGTAGAAAGAGTCACTAGGAAGAGCACAGGTTAGGGTTAGAACATAGATTTAATTAGGTAAATACTGACGCATGCTGTGTATAAATGTTGTCTTACAGATATTTGTTTCCTCCAAGTGGTTTAGATTACAGGAGATTCTTCAAGGAAGGTGTTTTACAAGTGCAAGAATACTACTGACACATGGAGGTTACAGCCTGGTTGAAGATCCCGAGATGAACCCCACACATCCATGTGGTGTGGAGGTGTTCTGAGGTTCTTTGAGTGGAATTCTCTCTTTTGTTGTGTACTCAAAGGGTTAACTTTGCAAGTAACTGATAAGACTGATTACTTAATAGAAAAAGTATCTGTATAAATAAGATTACAACTGGTTTGTTGGGAAACTGATCATAAAACAGTAATTCCTTTTAAGGTTGAGTACATAACTTTCATGTAAATTTATTAAAAACATTACAGAAATTTCTCATGTCTAAATGATGGTAGTGGACATTTAGGGGTAAGGAAGCCAGTGAGATTGTGTGGAAGTAACTCTATGACAAAGTTTAAAAGGACTAGAGTAGAGTGTAGAACCTAACCCTAACCAACCTGAGTGGATACGGTTGATCCTGAGATCCTTTTTCTGAACTAAAGAAACTAGAAGCAGTGGAAAATTACAAGCCAAGAAAAGGCAGTGAACACAGTTCAGAAACAGGCAGGTCAGAGCAAGCAGATATTGTTACCTTTAATCATTTTATCTGACTTTTTGTACCTTAATTTTTGTCCAGTTAAAGTGTTACATAATCCATAATTTAAATCTCAATTCATATGTCCATTACGGGTCAGCTGGTTGTCCCCTATATACATGTACCATGTGAGCAGAACGGCAGCATCGGGTTACTATCACGCTACATTTCACATGATACACGTGTGGCATGTGAGCAGGTGACAAAGGTGTAATGACCTTTCTCTTTTCATGTGTGTGTCTGCACCAATACGCTCCCCTTCCTCCATGACACAGCTGTTGTTCTCTTCAGTAAGCAGGGGGGGCTGGCCTTCTGTGAAACGTATCACGCACAAAAGGTCACGCCATCACAACACAACCGTATCCCAACATAACCCTGTGAAACATCACGCAGGTCACGGTCACGTTGTCTCATCATTGTTGACACACCATTATAGAGCTAGTTACTGTCATACAACACAGCAAAAATGTGCAGACATTCAGCAATTTCATTATGTTTGAGAGAGTTTGTGTTAAGATGAGCACAGGAAGTTCCAAACAAAACAGCACACAACCCACCTCCCTCCCTTGTGTGCTGAGTTGTCTTCCTCTTCACTTCCACCTCCTGCCCTGTGAGGGCTCTCGCACCTTGCTCCTGCACCTCCTTCCCTGTGAGGGCTCTCGCACCTTGCTCCTGCACCTCCTGCCCTGTGAGGGCTCTCGCACCTTGCTCCTGCACCTCCTGCCCTGTGAGGGCTCTTGCACCTTGCTCCTGCACCTCCTTCCCTGTGAGGGCTCTCACACCTTGCTCCACTGATGACAGTGTGGGTAACTGGATAGTGTGCTGGGTACCTGGTCTCTGAAGGCTAGAACTTCTCCCAGATACAACAGAAGTACTGGTCCCTGGTCTCTGAAGTCACATGTAAATTTGCCACAGATACAACTTATGAACCACAAAGACATGGTCTACCAAGCAGCACAACAATACAATACAATACACCATTCTTTCAGTCTGAATGGCTCTGCACACGGGCTAATGGATGAAAAATTACAGGAGTCAGAGTAGGGGGTGATTACTGATGACAACACATGAAAAGCAGGAAACAGGAATGACTGACAGATGAATAGACAGTCTTTCCCTGTACCCTATCTGTGACAGATTGTGAATAGACAGGTATCTCTGTCAGTGACAGACTGTGGAGACAAAGGTCTGCAGAAGTCGTGCATAGAGGCAGGACTGACAAGTGACACTCACATTGGAAAGAGCCCAAAGCAGTTGGCCTGTAGCATCCATAGCCATAATAAAGTCCCTGCAGAACTTCATCTTGACTTTGCATTCACGAAAGGAGAGGACACCAATTCGAGGCAGGCTGAAGAGCACTGCATGCTGGACACTAACAGCACGTACAAGCAGCTGCAGAGTTTCTCTGACACAGCCCTCCACCTGGTCCCGATGAAATGGACTGTCCACTGTCAGAGCTGTGAAGTTCAGTGGCACTACAGGCACTTCTCCTGTCACACATACAAATTTAATCATTACAAACTCACCTGTGACAGGTACACACCTTATCATTATATATTCACTTTTGGCAGGTACACAGCTTATTGTCAAAAACTCACCTGTGACAGGTACACACCTTATCATTATATATTCACTTTTGGCAGGTGTTCAGCTCATTGTGTGACTGGGATGTACTCCATCATTACACATCTTCACGTATCTCCTACTATCCATCTCATATAAAATATGTTATGAGCCTTATAAAATGTTGGATTGTATGTGTATTTGTACATATATTTGCACGCGTGACTATGGCTGTCTCCGTGTTCATCCCCACCAGCTGCCATCTGCTTGTGTGTGTGTGTGTGTGTGTGTGTGTGCACGTCTGTCTCCACCTGTTGCCATTTCCTTGACCTGCTTCAGTCCATATGCATAGACAAGCTTCTCAGACAAATGGAAGACAGGCCTCTGGATTAGTAAGATCTTGTTGCCAGCAGTGAGCCTCTGCTGGCAGAAAGTGAAGGTTCCCAGTCCATGCACCTGAACGCCCTACATGAAGCCGCAATTCAACAAACACCGTTCATTGACACATTCTGTAGGCAAGTTACAACGGCGGGTGTAAATTACATTTTACCTTCAATGATGACATTTGCTGTTCGATAAATGATGACACGCGGGACCAAATAATATCAACATCTACCGAGAAATAAGTAACGTTACAAATAAGAAACAATGTAGAAATGAGTAAAGTTAGAAATAAGAAACAGAACGTAAAAATGAGTAACGTTCATATGTTAAATTACTATACTGTCAAATATTTCACGTTACACGCTTTGCAATGTGTCTATACGGTGCAAAACAGTATGGAAATGTATTTGCTAGAATTTTCCTCCATACAGTACATTTATGTGAAATGTTCCTACCGTTTTCACAAAGTTGAGAGAGAGTTGGGAAAGCGCTCCTCTCCGACACGGCTACGCCTGACAACAGCGGGACTATCATTCTGAAGGACTCCAGCAATAAAGGCAATGGTAATGAGGGATAGTTCGCCGTGCTGATTTGGTCTTCGTATAAACGCAAATCTCGGATAGTATCTCCTGCTTGTGTCTGCCTCTCTTACACGTCCTGCCTCGGTTGCCATAGGAACAGCAAAAATGACACCCCCTACCTCGCGCAAACACAATTACTGAGTTACAGAATCCAACACAGTGACACACACACCGATCAGCCATCACATTATGACCGACAGGTGAAGTAGATGCCATTGTAACGAGACAACGTTAAGACAAAGACAAAATAATCCTTTATTAGTCCCACAACGGGGAAATTCATAATGTTACAGCAGCAAGGGATAACTAAGTGCTTAGTAAGGCCAAATTATGTTTTTTTTTTTTTTTTTTAAAAGTTCCACACTATAACATTTATACAAATTGCACATACAATATATTGCACACTGGTAATAAATATTTACAGCTCACATTCTGTAGATGTGTTTACTAGGAGCAGCACTGATTGTATCCAACAGCAGCAGGAGGGAAGGACCAAAGATAACACTCCTTCACACACTTGGAGTGAAGCAGTCAGTCACTAAAGGAGCTCCCCAGTGCTGTCAGTCTCATGAGGAAGACACAGCAGCTTTATTGCCATTAAGTACATATGCATTACAATGAAATTTGTTCTCTGCGTTTAACCCATCCACTGGGAGAGCAGTGGGCAGCCATTATTCAGTGCCCGGGGAGCTAGCGCAGAATGTCTTGCTCAGAGACACTTCTAGTAGCTGAGACAGGACACTTCTGCATTCCAACTTGATATTTTAGCCATTGGGCCACCAGCAGCCTAAATACCAGGGGAGAGTATGAACGCAGTTCCCCACTACCAGAAATTGTACAGACAGGATTCCAGCATGTGGAGAATTTACAGAGGTCAGCACCACCAAAGTGCAACGGCTGTGCCCTTTTGGTGTCTCCTCTGCTAGGTAAGCATTAGTGTAAAAGTACGCATGGGGTGAGAGATGTTCTTAACCAAGGATGCTAGCTTGGCTAACATCCTTCTCTCTCCTATCACCTGCACTGGATCTTAGGAACTTCCCAGGACAGAGTTGGCCCTTTGAATTTGTCAAGTTTCTTCCTGTCCACAGTCAAGATACTACTGCCTCAGCAGACCACTCTATAAACAATGGAGTGGTGTCATAAAAAGGTCCTCAGGAGCGCCCCCTGCATTCCAAATGACCTCACTCTCCTAAGCAGGTAGAATCTGCTCTGGCTCTTCCTGTAAAGTGCACTTCCTGTAAAGTGCACTACTGTTATCTGACCAGTTCAGTTTACTGTTGATGTGAACACTCAGTACTTAGAAGAGTCCACTTTCAATGTCTATTCCCTGGATGTTCACTGGAAAGGATGTAGTTACCACACTACCATGCAAGAATTTCTTCAATGAACAGTAAGGTCTCGTGCTATCAGCTAACACTTTGACATCCTTACAGCAGGTCTGCTCCTTAACAATGATGTGGCCAAAGAGTTGCACCATCTATCCTTTACAAACACTGCAGGACCTCCTCCTTTCCTCTTACCACTCTCCTGTATCCGGTCCGCTTGTATAAAATGAAAGCCATCCAAAGTCACGATCGTGCCTGGAGAATTAGCCATGACTTTATGAACAGCATAATGCTACAACTCCCGCTACTCCCTCTGAAACAGCGGTGACAGTTCATCCATTTTATGGAGAGTTTACATTCCCCATAACGACAGAGGGGAGAACAGGTCTTTTATCATCTCCTCCTGGCCTGACTACGCTGTCTTCCTCTTCAGTTTAGGGGTGATGGCAGCTCTCTCATGAGGTAACGCTGCTGTGTTACAGAGCGCTAACAGCTTGTACCTACTGTAAAAAACAGGCCCATGACTTCATATAAGATCTCCAAACAAGTAGAACAAGGACCAGGGCAAACTCTTCAAGTTTGGTGCCCATACTGCAAGAAATGTTTTGTCAAACAAACAACAAATACTACAAAAAGGGGAGAAAAATACAACAAAAAGAAAAACTCAATGGTGAGCAGGAGCTGCTGTAACAGCTCGCAGTCCTCACAGCACCATCTTAACACCTTAACATTAGGCAGCAAGTGAACATCTGGTCCTTAAAAGTGATGTTTTGGAAACATAAAAAAAATGGGCAAGCAGAAAGATTTCAGCAACTTTGACAACAGCCAAACTGTCATGGCTACACAACTGGGTCAGAGCAACTCCAAAA
This sequence comes from Chitala chitala, assembly GCA_025773905.1. Lineage (NCBI taxonomy): Eukaryota > Metazoa > Chordata > Actinopteri > Osteoglossiformes > Notopteridae > Chitala > Chitala chitala. The sequence goes on along the minus strand of JABJVR010048904.1, from coordinate 1,061 downwards.
CTGCAGATTACTTACCTGGGGAAGAGATGGCACCAGAATGTACTATGGGAAGAAGGCAAGGTGATGGTTTGGCCAATGCTCTGCTAGGAAACCTCGGGTCCTGCCATTCATGTGGATGTTACTTTGGGATGTACCACCCACCTAAACATTGGTGCTGTGTATGTACACCCCATGTTGACATGGATTAAAATATGGAGAATTGAGTCAAATTGAGCATCTGTAGGATGGTCTTAAAAAAACAAATCTGATCCATGGAGGCCCCACCTTGCAATTTATAGGACTTAAAGAATTTCTACAGACATGTTGGTGCCAGATACCACAGCAAACCTTTAGCGGCCCAGTGTACTAGATGCCTTGACGGGTCGAGGCTGTTTTGACAGCAAAAGGGGGACCTGCTCAATATTGGGTCATAATGTTATGGCTGATCAGTGTAAACAGTTCACTATAATAAACAAAATCTGATGTATACAGATGATCGACACTAAAGACATTTAAAACTACTGTTGACCAAAACACTGTATGTTTGAAAACCACAAGGGAAGTTGACTAAAGTACAAAGGACCAAATACGTCACCTATAGAAATCGGCACAGATAATGCATCAGCACAAAAACATTACAACATAAGCAGGAACGTAAAATAATTTACCCACATTTACACAGATCCAACCAGTAGTAGGAAGATATAAACTTACAATGTGTATTTAAAATTGATAATGGAAAAGGCATCCCTGATAGAGGAAGGTCAGCTACTTTAGTAAGGCTCAACACAGGAAGGTGAAACCCAGGTGATGGGGTCTCTCTCCTTAGTAAGGCTCAACACAGGAAGGTGAAACCCAGGCGACGGGGTCTCTCACCTTAGTAAGGCTCAGCACAGGAAGGTGAAACCCAGGTAATGGGGTCTCTCTCCTTAGTAAGGCTCAGCACAGGAAGGTGAAACCCAGGTAATGGGGTCTCTCTCCTTAGTAAGGCTCAACACAGGAAGGTGAAACCCAGGCGACGGGGTCTCTCACCTTAGTAAGGCTCAGCACAGGAAGGTGAAACCCAGGTAATGGGGTCTCTC
>JABJVR010048903.1:0-23228 GCA_025773905.1 Chitala chitala | reverse complement strand
TGTCCCCTGCCCTGCGCCCTATGTGCTCTGGGATGGGCTCCAGGTTTCCCCGCGACCCTCACCAGAAATAAGCGGTTCAGATAATGGATGGATATATTCCATAACCATCCCTAGACTTTTGCCTATTTTAGAAGCAATTTATTAAAAGTTTCATTTTTTTAACAATTTTGGCTTACTTTTGTAGTTTGGGTAAAAACCTAATAAATGCTGCTATAATTATGGATTTGAACTAGCAATATACTGGTACTGTGTTGTTCAATTTATTTTTATTGTTCTGCATGTTCAGAAAAAAACTACTCTACTCTTAAACTATGGCAGCTTTTTAATTACATTGCCTTTATTCATAATAAATAAATATATTGCAATTTGTCATCTATTGGGGTGGTAGGGGCTGTGGATTTTAAAACAACTAAAAAAGTGTAAACTAGCTAGGTGAGGAAACTTGATATGCAGCAGTGTAAATGTGTGAAATATACAGAATATTTATTTTTCAACAATCCGAGTTGTGTCTTAAATGTGTTTTCTGATGCTCGTAAACCAACAGCTGACATATCTACGTTTTTTTTACTCCCAGTTTTCGATTAAACCACCCATCCCTCTAAAATCAACATAACACGATCAAGAAGTTTGTATGGAAGGAAATTGGATATTGCCATATTAAAGACCAAAGCTTCCGCCTGCTCCTGAAATAAAATATTCACCAGATGTAATATAATTTATAAATCAGATTTTTATTTTTATATATATATTTTTTTATTTTGTAATTGAGCCAAGGTCTAATCTCCTCTAATGGAAGCACTTTCTGCATCCTGGACGAATAATTCCTGGAGCCAGGCTGAAGCCGGTATCATTAGACAGTCTGTTCTTTCGGCTCGCCCGCCCGCTGACTACGCGACGTCTTCTCACCGCGACTCCTCTCAGTCAGCCAGTGTCAGCTTTTCCGCCATCCCGGCCTTGCTCACTCTGAACCGATTAGAAGTATAACTCCTTTAAAAATTGCTGCTCGTTTTAACATGGCTCGGACGGTAATTAATTAGTAAAAGGGTGCCGTCAGAACCGGTGGACGTAAAATGTTAGAACTTTGTTTGTTTTGCAGTGAGTCATTTATCTTGAAGTAACTGATTGCGACCAGAATAATAAGAGACGCTGGGGTTTAAAAGCATTTTAGTGCTCTGATTCATGCAACACAATGGCTTTTATTCCACCTAAGAGTTTTTGAAATAATCATAAAGCGCTATGATTTTTTGTCAGATGTCTAGTTCTAATACACTTTGATGGTTTTAATTTATGCTGTTGCCTGTCACTGTTTTAGTCTGTAAATTATGCCCTTTTTCTAGTGGAGTGATTTAGGTGTACAGCAGACCCCAGACCAGACTGTAGGGAACTGTAGTGTGCTTTTTCTTGCTGAGTCTTTTGACATTTAGATTTGCACATTTCAGGTCGAGCATATGGTGGCGTGGTGGTTAGCACTGTCGCTGCGCACTTCCAGGGCTGGGGTTCAGTTCCCACCTTAGGTCTGTGTGTGTGGAGTTTGCTTGTTCTCTCTGTGCTTGGTGGGTTTTCTCCAGGTGCTCTGGTTTCCTCCCACAGTCTAAAGACATGCAGGTTAGGTTGATTGGTGTGTGTGTGCGCGCGCGCCCTGTGGTGGGTTGGTCCCATGCTCTGGGATGGGCTCCAGGCTTCCCCACGACCCTCACCAGAAATAAATGGTTGAGATAATGGATGGAAGGTCGAGCATGGTACATTTTCTTGTGTCAGGAGAAGTCTCATGTTTTGTGCCCTGTTGCTCATACTTTCTCACCTGTCAGCACGAGTGAGGCCACGCCTCTGAGGCCAGTGGACACATGTGAATCTCCTAACTGAGTTTCTCTTTCCTTCGCTATGGGATGTACCGGGCCCCGCCCATGTGCCCACAGTGACATGCTCCTCGTGTTCACGGCTTTCTGCATCTATTGAATCAAAAAAGGTTCTTCTTATTTGATACAATACATTGCACACAAAATGTTCCAAGTGAAACTGTATTCTTTAAGCTCAAGAAAAATACAAGAAAAACATACTAGAAAAGTAATAACAGCAATGTAACATCTAGCACACTTATATTTTTGCATAGTTCTAGCACTTCTAAACCAGAATGCTTCAAGAACACTTAAAGACATTAGCATATTTTTCCCCAAAAAGTGCTTTAACACATTCTAACAACACAATCACAGCATTAATTATTTCAGTATTTAAATGGCCACAGTTGATACACATGCTAGGTGCACCTGTACATATTGTAAGCTGTTGGTTCATTTCTCTGCCCTGTCTCTTGATAAAAAGAGGGCCTTTGTCATCCTGTTGGCCATTCCTCAGGGGAGGCGGTACATTCGAAGCATCCACTCCTTCACCTTGCATATTGTTCTTGGCCTGAAACAATAGCAAACTCAGCCTTTCTCTACTATGTGAATAATACAGTACTTGCATTTTTCTCTCTAACATGCAGATCGTTATGTACAGTACAAAATAACAACAGGAACTAGCATGCTTATTGGGAAAGAATTTGTAGCCACACATTTGCATGTACAGAGGGGAGTTTTAGCATGCTAGCATGGTAGATGTAAAACTGTATATGTGTTAATGGGATTACATGTAGTCCCGCACCTTTTCAGTTTTACTGTACTTAGTGCCTGTATCAGATTTGTAGCTTTTCGTTTCAAATTGTTGAATCACACATTCAGCCAGATAATTCTTTTGAAGAATGCTGTTCATTATAATGGTAATTACACTTTACTTTCAAGTAAATTGCAGTTATTATACATTGAAATATGAGTGGGGTTGTCATCTTACTCTTTTATTTTTAAACTGATTTTTATCAGTTTTGCACTGTGGGTGTTTACTCTCTTTATACATGTAGTTTCATACTGATCGTATTGAGGGTGTGCGGTGCTTGTACTGGGAGTTTGTTCAGCTGTGACTTTAATCTGTTTTCATACACTGAATTCTCATCCTTGTTATACAGAGCCTCCTATCCTCATCATACTGAGAGTATCAGCCTTGTCATGCTAACAGTATCATTGTTTTTGTATTGAGAGATTCCTCCTTGTGCTTCCAAGGTCCTACCCCGTTCTTCCTAATCTGTCATGTGGCCGAACCTGTGTGAAACCTCAGCTCTTCAGCGGAGGCTGTGCTGGCCCACCTGACCCAGAAACATCGGCACTTTCTGTAAGAGTGCTCGCATCGCAAAGCAAACTCTGTTCAGGTGGCTGCGTCCCCCCAAGGCTGAAACCCCCACAGCTCTGATGATAATTAATGTCCTCACAGTGATTAATCTGTTTGATTTAGCTGTTGACATTTCTGTGCTTGTTTGTAAACATCCCTCTATTGGAACTGCTTTCCATACAGTAATATAAGGCAGCATGCTAAGCAGACAGAGGTAAAACAGGCACAGCGACCTTTCACACCTGGGCCATGTTGCTGTTTTGGAGAGATCCATTTTTTTACATAAAAATCAAGAGTACTCAGAAATTAATGCTATTTTCTGTAAAGAAAAAATCGGGCTTTGCTTTTTTTGTCTCAGTTAAGTGAAGACCTGGTGGCTCAATGGGTAGAACACCAGGCTAAGATCAAATACCAGCCCAGGTGCCAGGCAGGACACTCAACGCCAGCTCCCTGGGTGCTGCGTGTGTTTGCCTACTGCTTCCCCCAGGGTGATGGGTCAAATGTAAAGGACAAATTTCATTGTAACATGTATATATACTCAATGACAAGAAGGTTGCTTTTTGTAAAAGATTTTTTTTTAGGGAGGGGGCACTGGCCCTGTCTGAAATGCAGTTGGCCTTTTTTTGCCCCTTTCTCTCAGTAACTAGTTGCTTCAGAAAATAATGTAAGCTATATAGTTGGCCTCTGTGTGTTTAATATGGCCCCTTTGTAACCCCCGCATTTAGAAAAGTTGTAGAACCGCAGTTGGCCAAGATAGTCTAATGTTTTAAAAAATAATTTACATTACGTACATTCAATTACTGTAAACGTATCGGTGAAAACAGTAAGCAATCATAGCTGTTCACTAAGGAGAAGATACGGTGCATATTTTTAATCCAGTCTTATTGTTTTACATTCCATTGATTAATATGCTTTTTCATTTGTCCTCCTGACGGTTTTGGAAATTCAATATTGATATTATTTAATTACTCATGTAAAATTCTTCATTTATGCATCTGCGGTCAATACTTAATGAAATGATAGAACTGATCTGTTTGAATCACATCATACAACAACATGTAAAGTATACAGAGAGGTACCTTTGGTGAGACCGCATTCTGTGTCACGGGAATTCGACTAGGCCTTGACAAATGCATTTTTTCATTCTGTCCGTAGGGTCCTTGTAAGGGTATGGCATAGCACTTGGACACCCTGCAAGAAAATGTGACGCGTGACATTCAGGACAGCCAATAAATAGGACAGCACAATTACACCCAGGACCTTGTGTGCCCAGCATATGATGGGGGAAAAAATGCATGTCTTCTCTTATTTATGAGAGTCAAATGATCTCTCTAATTCGAAGTTGCATTATGTTGCCTAAACTCCAGAGGAAATGTCAGCTCAACTCATTAATCAGTTCTGTAAAATGTGCTTGTGTGTGACACTGGACACTTTAATTAATGGCTTAAGTTTGCCCTCCCCTCGGTGATTCTGTTCATCAACACGGCACTTTCAAAGGAAACACTGATTGCCCTGTTTCTTATGTTCCAGTGACACTTCAGAATCTAAAAAGACACTTTATTTTCATTTTGAGCATGCAATTCCCAGAACATTTTGGAACATTTAATAGTCCTTTTCTTCTTTTATTCATTTTAATAAGGTTTTATTTTCTAATTTAAATGTACTTGTGTCCTCTGTGGGCCAGGTCAGATAATTCCATATGTAAACCGTTGCAGGTCGTGGTTGCGTTACTGTCGGAGGGCCGCGCTGCCGTGTTTTGACGGCTGTGTCTTGACGCGTTGATGTGAACTTATGTGGGAAATTGTGCTGAGAAGAAGAAGCTGGGTGATGTGTCTGTCAGGGACAATTTTGCATTCTCACTTTGACTTGATTCCATTCTGGTACTGTGAGGGTAATTAGCTGAATTCATTTGCATTTATTCATTTTGAAGACAGTTTTTAGTAACCACACAGTGTACCATTAAAACAACGATACAGTTGGGAGAACAAAAGAGAATAACCTAATTGGCACATCTCAGTGCCGTGTTCACATCACACAGCTGCTTTCTGTAATAGAAAAGGAATTTTAATTGTGTTTTTAAATATTTTTCTTTTATTCCTATTTCACAGAGACCATAACTCATCATTACCCACACTCTCAAGTAAATTAAATTCAGGTATCAATTAAATCAGAACTATAAAATCATAAATGATGTTATTACTATTCATGTAAGTGCTGCACAGATAGAATATTAGCCTGTACGGGAAGCATCCATGTCATTTATTTCAAAGAACATTGAAAGTGTGGAACTATGAACATTTAGGAAAGAGCAATAATATGGGTTTTGAGTAGCTATTTTAGCACTACAGTACATCAGGTTTTTCTATTGGTTGGAAACACGTTGGTTTGAAACACATTTTTCAGTAAACAACAGAAGTATATTAATTCTATGATTGAATGTACTATTATATACAGTTTTTAAACACTGTGATACCTTGAATTGTTGTTGCATTCAATTAATGTCCTATTTTTATATCATATTATCATGGGAACTTTGGATAATGGATGGAATTATGGATGTATTTTATTATAGTATTTATGTTTCGGCAATGGATGTATATATAACCTGTACAGCAGAGTTTTGATTGGTTGACATTCCAGTTTATTCGACAAGCCCATGGACATGTTCATGTGAGCTGCTGTAATTTTTGTTTAAATATTCCTGTTTTTCTCTAAGTATAAATATAATGTTTCCTACATTAGTGAACAGGACTTCAGACTTACACTAGACTTCTGTTTTGTTGTTTCCTTTGCATTCTTAGTTTGCAGCAGTATTGGCTGTTTTGTGTATTTTTCTCACCACCTGCTGGTCCCTTTAATTTTTGATAATCAGAACTGCAAAAACTTAAAAGAATATGTCAAACTGAAGCAGTCAAAAATTTGCACAGATCTCTTTTTTCTCAAATCTGTTTGACTACAAAAATAGCTTGGTGACAATGAGACGTCTTAGAATTTTAACTTTCAGTTCTGGAAGTAAAAGGATCAGCCGCGATTGCAGTTGTTTCCAGCAATTACAATTGTTTTTACTCAACAGAATATAATTCTTCAATCTCAAGTGAAAATCACAGTAAATATGTTGAGGCTCATTTAAAGTGTATCTAGTCTACCATCCCTGAGATAATGAGTCTGACAGTTGCTTGATAATACAATGTAAATCATATCTATGATTTGCATTTAAGTAAACCAGTCAAAGGTTACAAAAAACACAGTAATTAAACCAAAAGCTCCAGTTACTTTTCAAAGACCAAATCAAGTTCAAAACCCAAAAATTTGATCTTAAATACTAATGATACCAATTAATATAAATGTTACCTTTTATTACTTGCAAATTATGTTTTTGCTGTCTGAGTGAATATGGATGTCTTCCATTTTTTATAGTTTTCAATTAAATCCAAAGTGTGTTTCAAAGTCATTCACATTAAATTTATATTCATCTATCCATTCACCCATCCATTGACTGTCACACTGCTTACCCTGTTTAGGACCACATGTGGCCTGGAGCCTGTCCCAGACAGCCTAGGGCACATGGCAGGGGCACACCTTGGACAGGGTGCCAACCCATTGCATGGCACCAGATCATATTTACATAAAAAATAAAAACTGTCAGAGATGTTTTTGTCTCTTCTTGTTTTGTTACCATTTGACCTGTAAATAATAATAATAATAATTGTAAATAATATAGAACAAAATTAGTCATAGTCAGTAGCTATTAATAAAATTCCTACTCTTATTCCTGTTTCAAACTAAACAAATATGACTGTATATATTATAAAATAATGCAGACTTGATTTTTAATCAGTATTGCAAATACAAAAATGTTAAGTCCTCTGAAAAATGTAATTGATTCTGCTGTTGGTATTCTGTAATTCACCCCTCTTTAGTCATCTGTCTTTGGGTATGCAGTATATAGATTAATGAAAAGAGGAATACAGCAAAGGCCAAGCCATTAAGAGGGGTCCCAATTTTATTAAGTTAGAAATAGTGTTAGCTTTTGTAAAGTTGCTCAGTGACTGAGAGGTGGCCCTTTTGAGTTTCGCCGCGATATATGATCCCTTTCTCCCTCTACCTCCAAGCTGTATAGCTTAAGAGATTTTTTTCCTCTTCTGTGAAGATCGATTTCCTGCTCATTTGAATAATGGACTGTCAGTTTCCACTGAAAGTATTTTACTGCCATGTAACAAGCCTGCGTTGCCACGGTGCCGGCACTATTAAGAATGCCCGTCTTTAACGCTCCATGAGAGGACCATGGGGGTGGTTGGCTCCATTCTGTGTCGGTAACGCCCCGCTCCTCACACCGGACACTGTGGTGAATCGCCAGCCAAACTGGAGAACATGAAGGAAGGGAAGCATTCCCTCTCTATACTCAGCTCCAAGTGCTCCTGTGAAGAGTCTGAAGAAGGCCACGGCTTGCTGTGACCCGAGGTTAAGTGTGCCAGTTATCCATTTCCTTCTGCCATCTGCCGCACTCATTACTCCGTGGCCGAGAGACGTAAGTAAGTGGCTTTGCAGAGCGGGCCCTGCTGCCGTAGCTGCCGCCTTGCAGATGTTCATTCTGGATCAGAGCTTCTCCTCCTTTGTTGCTGGTAAGTCAACAGGAATTGAAGGCTTCATGCAACCAAATGTCTCCTTATTAAAAACTATGAGGAACATGCTGCTGATGCAAGCAAGAGGGGAGGCACTGCTTCTACCTGACAATGGAGTTTACTTAAGACATTACAACAGTCACGAAGGGTACGCCAACATCTTTTAGGAGACCGATCTAGAGATTAAGTGTCCAATAGCAAATAAGAATTCAATTCATAAAAGCCTCACGATTTTAAAGTATGGTGTATTCTTCTGTGAAATGCCAACATAATTAAGCAGACTTTTATGTGGCTTAAAAATACCGCACATAAAAGGCACTTGAAAGACAGAAGCTGAGTAATCAGAGACAGATTATGTCAGCAGTGTGCTCCTCTTCTCTGAACACCTGAGTCTCCAGCTTTCCCAGCTGAAAAACATGCTTTTTATCTGATTCCAGACTGCTTTTTCCTTCTTCTGTATTAGGGATGATGGTAGCCGCCAGTCAGAAAGTGCTTGATTCAGTGTGTGCAAGGGATGGATGTTGTGAACTGAGACCTCTTTTGAACTCTCCCTCTCTCTGCAGAGCGTAGTTGTGCTCACGGTGAGCACAAAAATCAGTTTAGATGTTTGTCGTTACATTAATGTTCTGCCTAGCTCTCTTTGAAGCATGTACATGGTCAAGTTTGGTTTTTCAGGCGTTGGACATAGGAGTTCTTTCATTCAAATACATTCCGTTTAGGTACAATGTAAAGACATCTTTTATGTTTATGAAATACATTTCATGTAGTTGCACATGGGAAGGTTAGGGAGAATCTATATGCAAAATAAACCTTTGTTTTAAGTTTGTAAAATAGGACCCTGTAGAGTTCATGTCTTCTCAGCCTGTTTTTTTCTGCATCGGATTTGTGGCGTGTCAGCTTGAACTGGACCAGGGCTGCCATTTACAATAACATCACGGGTGAATTCTCCTCATTGCCTAATCAGCAGGTCCTGTCACGCCAGGCACCGGACCACATCTGCCCTTTGCAACCAATGCACTTGCTATGCAATAACAGCTTGTTTGCAGGCACGCTAACTGGTCAGATGCTACGGTCAGCAAGAGTTCTACAAAAAAAAAAGGGACAGGAGAGGAGAGGTGAAAATGAAAAACATACTATCACAAAGAGAAAGGTAACAAACGTAATTTATTGCAAATGTGAAGCACATTTTGCCAGATTGAGGTTTTGACGGTAATTTGGAAACTGTCATCTTGGGAAATGATTGACATCTCCCTATGAGTGGCTTTGTCACCTCGTTAGTAGAAGACACTCTCAGTGTTGCTGGGACAACGAGGAAGAAAGTAGCCGTGGCTGATATTTAACCGAACCCTCCAGCTAACCAGCTCTGCTGTTTGAAGGTCGAATATGCTGTAGGCCTCTCACTTGGTTTACTGAAAACGGTCCGCTTTTCTGCTGGAGGCTTATTGATAGAAAAGCAGGAGCCTACTGAGTATATGTGTTTGACTAATCCTGCCCTCAAAATGCATCTCTTGTTTTATTTATGTTTATATCAGTGCTGTTGAGTGTTTCCTCTAAATACTTAAAATAATGACTTAAACATTTAAACAGTCCTCAATAAGAAATATGCAGAGATGTCATTTCTAAGATATATAGAATGTTCTAGATGCTGTCTTTTTCTTTTTTACACCAAGTTTAGCCTTTAATGTGCTTGTCAAAGCGTGGAAAGAAAACCTTAAAAACTGTCTAAAAAGACACAAATAAAACTGCAGCAACAGAAAGTGCTCACACAACATCCTCAGAAGTAAATCCAGATAGCAGCTTGGCTCTGCCAGAAACAGTGTAACGCGTGTGAAAGAGGTTGCAGTGTTAATGTTTGTATTGCTGAAGTATAGAACTTAAACTTTCAAAACCCATTTTTTTTTGGACATGCCCCCACCTCTACCTCCAACCGCCCACAATCCAAGCTCATCTCCAGGGAAACTCCAGCAGAGCACGATAACGCAGACATCATAAGGTTCAAAGATTTCTGTCCATTTCATCCACCCCTGAAAGGCAGTATATTGCCAGCTATTATGATATGAAGTAGAGAGCAGCCTGTGAAGGCACCGTTACACACGCTGTTCATATTTTGATCAGACTTCAGCAGACCTCAGTGGGGCAATATCCACTGACCCCAAAAATACCTAATAATGATAGCACTGATTACAGGATGCAATTACTGTAATGAAATTGCATCACTAATTGTGATAAATTTGTTAATGTCTCCAGACTCCATGGAAGACAAAGCAATGTCTATTACTCTAAACAAATTATTATATTCATAATTGATGTCACCTCTATTTTATTTTTAGTCTTGGGTCAAGGTGTGTGTGGAGGAACGATATATCAGTTCTTACCTGATGAGGAACAATTATTAGAATGTCAAAAGGTATCTTTTTTCAGTCATTTCTTTGAAATTTTAATGTGTCTATTTTTATCTTACAGTTAACCGTGGAAGCTTTGTTAATCCACAGCATCACGTAGAGACAGGTTGGCGGGAAAACAAATTGCTTAATTGATGTGCAACATACAAAATAAAATGTGTCCTACAACACATGTAGTGTTGCAGTTGGTTCTTCATAGCAAGATCTCAGTTCATAGAAGAGTCATGAAGTGTGGCAAAATACGAAAAGGAGTGAAGTTGTTATTGAACGTGGTCTCGGAATGTGGTTAGATCCCTCTGCCTCGCCGTGGTAACGTTTACGCGATCGTCACATGTGCCTTTGAAGGTGTCTTGGAGATTAAAATAGGGCATCAACAGCATGCAGTATATTCTCAGCATATGTTCTTTGCACTCCTGTCTCATCCATTTTTAAAGGCGCATTTGAAAATTGCACACTTGATTAATAATAGGTCTTTAATTTGCATATTCTTTGCATGGTCAACTAAGATGTGTGAAGAGTGTGCCAGTACAGAATGGCCCTCACACTAGCTGCGTGAGCTCAGGGGAACGTGGGGGGAGACTGGGGAGATTAATCATTTTTAATGTTACCTTTCAGACTCACACAGGCCCCCAACAGTGCCCAAACCTCCGGCAGTCGTCCCTGGCTTGGGTCGCTGTAATTCTTGCCACGGCTTCCGTGTGTCAAATGCTGATTCATACGATTTGACGCCTCCCATCGTCCCCGGGGAAACGCTTGACGGGAGCCCAACATTGGGGGAGGTGGGCAAGTGGAGTAGCTCCTGACAATGTCCTTAATTAAAAACTCATTTGTCGAGTGAAGATACGGTCCGTCTTGGCACCTTGTTTCTAGCTGTGGCTCTTGAAGGTGGCTTGCGGTAGCTCACTGTAAAAGCGGAAGTGACGTTTTGGAGCCAGTTCAGTGCGGAAAGTGGTTCGGGTCGGTTTGGGTTAGTTGCCTTTTCCCTTGCCTTCCCTTTGAAAAGACGCAACCAAGTGACCCAAGATAGGTATAATATCATAATCGGTTACCCCACATATGACCTTTTGATCTTAAATGTTGGGTTTTTGTGGACAGGTGTAGGTATTCTCTAACTTTTTAATGTTGTCTTTTTGTACTTGGCTTCTCAGTAAAATGCTGGTTAACAATATCTCTTTTGTTAGCAGGTAACTGTCAGCAAATTTGCTTTTCTACTTTGTGATAACTGACATATAAAAATCTTAAGCACGATTGATTTCAGTACCCAGCATGCTATTTCCTGTAATGACTATCTTTGCAACAGAGGGAAAATTTATCTAATACAAAACTCAGACAATAGCAGTGCAGAAGGAAGTAGCATATCCATTAAACCGGGTCATAAGACCTATATATATTATATTTGTGCTGTCAAATTAAATCAGTGACGTGTCACTGTACATGTATATAGCTGAAATACATTCAGAAGCATCATGTGTTGTTCACAGGAGCAGATTCATTTTCATTTGTGTCTGAGTCAGAGGTGAGATATTGCCCTTAGTTCCAGTAGGAAAAAAACAGATCCTGAACATCTTAAGTCTGCTTTCTGGCATCCTCTGAGGAACATCCTTCAGCAGACCTAGTACTAAAAAATGCCGTGGTACAAATCCACTGGTGATTTTCACTTGGATGGTGGAGTCAGGATACAGTTAAACATTTAAGTTTAGATTCTTGGGGAAGCAGTACTGCTGGTTTTAATGGTCCCGACATAGGGAATCTTTTCCTGTCCACCTGTATTTCCTGCTACTTAAGCTGCTGTGTTACACTTTGTGGTCCCGCTCACCTTCCTGGAGCTATGTGCAACGCCCTTTTATCGCTGTTTTTTTTTCGCCAGCACACACAATCAGGCTCGTTGTCCTCCGAAGCATGCGGCTCTTTATTGTGAAAGGGCAAAGCAGAAACTATGAGCATTTGGTCCTCTTTCTGTTGTAGTCCTCGCTAGTGCTTTTTAAAAGCTTACCCGGCACCACAGGGAAACATTGAGAGTAATGCAGGACTGCGTTTTCTAACAGGTCGCAAGCTTGTGAGCAGGCTGCTGGGCAAATTGCATTCCACTCTAGTGAAAGGCGATGCAGGTGGCGAGCCTGTTTGTTTGTCTGTGAAGGGAACGTCTTGAAGCAGCCCTGGCTTATACACCAACACAGAGGCCTGCTGTATCGAAATAGTCATGCAATTGTACGTTTAATCAAAATGATCTGTCCTGGCCATGAGCAGATGTTTTTCCGCTGACAACAATAACATAACCTGTGATATTTTATAGTGCCTCAGGTGTTGTCCCAGGCAACAGGAGAAGAAAAAAGGGCCATGTCTTGGCCGTGTGTTTTGTTGTTTGTTGTGCTGCACTCAGATGAATATGCTTATCAGCACGTCTCGGGATGGCGCATCTGAACGGCAAGGTGACGCCAATGCGGTGGGACACACATACCCCACTAATGTGTGGTAGAGCCTGGATTTGGGGTCTTCAGAATCCAGGCTGAGAAACTGTTTGCTGGCCTATTCGTGATGCTGTCTGTTTATTTTTTTTATCTGATTCATATTCACTGTATGGCTTAACAACGTCTATCGTGTTATGTTATATAATGTGATATCAGTGCACAGGGCAGCATGTAATTATTCTTTGTTCCATTAATCATGCAGAAATATAAATTTATGGCTTGTGTAATTACAGTGGCAGTTACTGGCAGGCCTTTTGGGCTGGTCTATTCTATGGCCATCGCTTATGATTTATGTGTCTCATCGTTATTCAGAGTGGGACGGTAAAATTACATTATGTTTAGAATTTTTGTCTAAAAATAATAGGAATCTTATTTTCTTTTATGGACGGTAAAATATCTTGAGTAAATGTTATTTCTCTATGTCAGCATTTTATATTGAGGTCAGACAGAGCTGTATATTATGGACTCAGAGATTGAATATCACAAAGTAATTGTGATAAATCATTTGTATTAATAAGTCAAAAGAACTGGGGTTTAAATAAAGATGTATGCCTTGATGTGTGTCCGAGGTATCGTGGTATCGACCCTGCTCTCCCACACAGTGTGGCATTAAAGCCTGAGTGAATTATGGGGTTGGAGTTGACACCCTTGTACATTTTTTTTCTCCTTTGGATATGAAATTTAACTGCGTACTCTGAATGCTCGCTGGGCAGAATTACACTGCATTATCCAGCTCCGATTAAGTAGCCCATCAGATAACAGCATTCTGCATCTGTAGACAGGACATGTCATTTTTCACCTCGATACAGTACGCCACCCCCCGTAAGTCCAGTACTTCTGTACTTTTTTTTACATTCCTAGTGGCCCTCAAACGGGATGTTTTTTTTGTATATTGAGCAGACTAGGGCAGCCACAGACATTTTATACAGTCCCTTACATGTTTCTTCATTTCTTCAACTTGGCAAGGCTGGGTGTGTAATTTCACTCATCTGAAAGGTGCCATGCTCCACTCAGGTGTGTTCAGTCTCGCTGCAATGGGGATAATTGCCCGCCGTCCGTGCCTGGGTAATTGGCTCCTGATTGAGGTCATCAGAACAATCAAGGCGGGGCCGACAGGGACATGAGGCACAGTAAGGGAGAAGAAAAGTGCAGGGATGAGAAGATGCTCTGTGTGTGTGTGTGTGTGTGTGTGTGTGTGTGCGTGTGTGCGCGCGCGTGTGCATGTGAGCACGTGTGAGCAAGACTTGCTGCATGCAATTAAATGTTCTCAGATATTACAGAGATTTTTTCCACAAAAACAGTTCCATTTTTACAGACTATTTACCTTTAAAAATAAGTGCCTTGGTTGTCAGTTTTCATGTTTTTGCTTTGAACAGGTTAGGAATCAGTAGTGGCACGGGGGTGTGGTGGTTAGCACTGTGGCCTGGCCCCCTCCTAGTCTGGGGTTCGATTCCCACCTTGGGTCTGTGCGCATGAAGTTTGCATGTTCTCCCTGTGCTTGGTGGGTTTTCTCTGGGTTCTCTGGTTTTCTCCCACAGTCCAAAGACATGCAGGTTAGGTTGATTTGTGTGTGTGTGCCCTGCAGTGGGTTGGCGTCCCCTACCCTGCGCCCTATGTGTTCTGGGATGGGCTCTAGGCTTTCCTTCACCAGAAATAAGGGATATAGAAGATGACTGACTGACAGGTTAGGAGTCATTTAAATTTTCCTCGACCTTAGGATGTGCAAGTAAATGTGCATTCATACACATGCATTTGTATATCTCTGAATGTACATGCGTGTGCATGATTACAGGAAAACACGGACTTTTGTTCAACAGCCAGTCTCTGCGTGTTCAGCTGTGATTGGCCCAGGCACAGTCACGGAAGGCATCCACAGAAGCTCCAAACCTGTCAACATATTGTTCCTCGTGATTAAAACGTGCGTAACTGTCCTCATTTGTTAAACAGCTTGCAGTGTCTGTGAAACTCTTGCAGTGTGATATTTCGCCTTTTTACAGTTGGAAAATGACTGGGGTAATTACTCTTATGTGCCCCCTTCAAAGGTACAACAGAACTTCACTCCTAGAGCTTGAAGCCTCAGCTAGAAATGCCATTTATTTTCCAGCTGGCAGAAAAGGTTTTGCTGCCATTGCTGGCGGGATGCGAACATGAGTGTGCACCTGAATGTCAGTGGTTTGTTCCTCAGGAAATGTCACACACACCTCACTGTGGGGAGGGGGGGGGGTTTGGGGTCTTTGTACTCAGGCTGGCGTGCTAAAGTTGCCTGTGTGCGTGCAGCCCTGGGAGAGCCCTTTGAGCCACCGGGCTTTGTAATCAAGAAAGCTCCTGTGATGGGTGGGAATTGAGCAGTATTCTTAAAACTTATGGAACAAAGGCTTGGTCCTCTGACACCTGGGATGGCTCAAGAGCTTAGCCCCAGTTGCCTCTCCTTGATAGGCAGCTCTGATCTAGAAGAAAGGGTGTGTGTGTGTGTGTGTGTGTGTGTGTGTGTGTGTGTGTGTGTGTGTGTGGGGGGGGGGGATATTTGATTAGATTAGATGTAGACAATGCAAAATGTGCCAGGTAAGCCTAACATCTGACTGAGAGGATTTGTTTTGATGCCTGTATAGTTGCATTTTACATTTTAATTTATTGCATTTTTATATATCTTTACAGCTATAGCATTTCTGGGTGTTTTACTGTAATACATTACATGACAGAAACAAAGACAACTGACTCTGTACATGTAAAAGTTTTTAAAGTAGTTTTTAAAGCAACTTGGAAAGTTTTAGGTAAATTAATGAACTTTTCCCATGCTTCGTGTATCACAGGGGATGCCATTATTTCCTGAAACGATTTTAGTGTTTTTTTTTTTTTTTGACAATATTTCATGGGATTAAATGACCAAGAATCGAGACTCACTTAGAACAGGATGCTTGCTGCATATTCATTTGGATCCTCTCCGGCTAGGCAGGTAATAAGAGGAAATGAGTGTAATTCCTTATTCATCTTGTCTTTAAGGTTAACCCTGGAAGTTTATGGATTATTTCCTGCATCTTGTGTAACATCACTTTAGAGATCTTAATAGTGTGTAAGATACGGTGGAATAAATTTGTAATTGACAATGAACATTTTAGATACAAAAATCTTAGCTTTATACACTTTTTTAACAAGATATTTCAACCCATATATGTAAAGAATGTGAGAATTGGATGATAAATTTTATTTTTGTAAAATATGTTTCAGTATGGAAACAAAAATGATCATCCATTGCATTGGTATATCACACTATTAAATCGCTTACTGGTATTTGTGACAGTGTGTGAAAATCCTGACAACGCGAGACATGTTTGTAATACTTGTCCTGGATCCTCAGTGCTTTTAATATTTCAGTTTTATACCTCCTGCTGACTAATGTGAAAACAGTCTAATCTCAACCAATCATCATTATAGGTATCAGATTATGTATCCAGGCTAAAGCATTAAAGTTGAAATTTAAAACTCTACCTTCAACTTGTGTGAAAGTTTTTATACAGTTGTAACATTTTTTTCAAAAGACTGTAGCTTTGTAGCAAAGGGCACGTCTTCTGATAGTTCCTGTGCAGGCTCTATGAACAGATATGAACGCTGATCGATACGACGTGCTGAGCAAATCGCATAGCAGGATGCTTTGAGTGCACGTCTGGAGCCTGATGCCTGATATCCTTGGGGTGGGGTGGGGTGGGGTGGGGGAGAGTTGGGGGAGCCGGTCTACCTTTGTCCCCAGAGGTGTTTGTAGTTCCTCTCCTCTATGGTCTTCTGGTTTAAATTTTTAACTATAAAGCAAAGGGCAATACAGTTTATCAAAATGAACTTAATTCAATTGAGTTGAACTGAGGTAACCATGCTCTCTGTTCTGACTGAGCAGATGTAGCAGGTTGTCTGCACAGGTGTTGCATGGGAAAGCTTGCATCGATCTCCTCACGCACACACGTCCACACAGGAAGGCTGTGCAGCAGAATGAAGAAAACATAACTCCCCGCGACCCACGCTAATCTCCCCAACTCAACTCACAGTGGGTGCAGCAACATCCTCAGCATGGATTTTAAGCAAATTAAAACTGCACCTTTATTCTGTTCTTTACTTTCCTGCCTCTCTGGAACAGTCTGGAAGGTAAGGTGCATTCCAAAGGTTCTTCTCCACAGACGATTGGGTGAAGGCGTAATACCATGTAAGGGGTCTGTAAAGATCCACAAGCTGAGTGTGTGCTGTGTCGTTTTGCTGAAGGTAAATACTGTGTTGTTGAAAGTGGCTTGTCTGGATCCTACAGCCAGGGTTCTGTTGTTTCTCTGTAAACTGTAAATGTATTTTTGAGGTGAAACAAGGACCCGTTACAGCAAGTTAAACTGCATTTTGTAGTGTGTTATCCCACATTTGAAGAAATTTTTATCATATTAATGAATACTCACAATTTAGAAGGTCTTTATTAATTATTTATGTACCAAAAACAAAATCAACTTTAAAGCCACAAGCTTACCAGTGTGAGGCAGCAAGCAAATTCCTTGGAATAAAATGGTCCCTGACTACTGAATGGCATCAAGGCAGATTTTTAATTTATCTTTTGTGCTTCTTTAAAAATAGGCTTTTTACTAGTTATCTGTGCTCATTTAGGGTCTACAGTAGTTTATAGACTTGCTGCAAATTAACACAACATTAGTAAATGCCTTTAATTTCCTGTTGCGCTTTTTTAATGTGCAGCTCATGCAGTTGACCAATGAATGAATCGCACCAGTAGAGTAAAACCATATCTTTGCTTTTGACTTTCATTTTCAGATTTTTGTGTGTCAATTTTAGCCAATTTCATCGTGAGAGGGAAAAAATTGGATTTTACCTCCTCAGGATTTCCTGAAATGTAGTACACCATTGTACCACGTAAAAGGATGACGTGTGTCCACAGATATGACATGTTGTGCTAAGTGCACATTCACAGTCCATCATATTTAGTTTGGTTAGTTCTTGGCATGTAGAAAATTGGTCTGGAGAAAAAATGAGAGAAGACTAACATGGATTTATGACACCAAATTTACACATGCAGAATATTAGCAGAAGAGAATATCGAACAGAGAAGCATCGCAAGAATATCCTCCTTTCCTGAAAGACGTGTGAAGCTAAACTTTGTCATCTGTGACAAAGTGGGAACAGAAAGACATGCTAAATATGGCAGCTATAACTTAACATCTGGATTCCTCTAGTTTACAAAGAGAACTTGGCTGAACCACATTGTGTCAACGGGTAGGGAAGGGAAAAAAACAATGTTGTGTGGTCATGTGACTGGCGCTGAACAGTTGCCCAGGATTTGGCGTCACGGGGACGCCCACGTTCTCATCAGCTCCAGACGTTCTGTTCAGCTGTGTGCTCTGTCTCAAACTCTAACACGCCACACGGGTCTCCGTTCCTGCTTAGGTTCCTCACAATGTGTTGCAGAGCTTCTTTCAACTTGGATCACAGCTCCCAGCTTGGCAACACTGCAAACATATACAGTATTTGCTTTATCTGCACAGGAGTAAAGAGACCTGAAGTCTGTCATGTTTGTAGACTTAGCAAAAGTAAGTTTTGGCCATTTTTTTGGGAGTGCCTTACCCCCTTAAGGTGATGGCAGTGGAAGATGGCATACATCATCTAATTTTAAAAATTTGGATCTAATCCCTTGTGGCCATGATTGGCATATAAAGACTGTCCCTCATTTGCCAGATTGTCTTTGGTTAAGATGTACCTAAATGCTCCCTTGCTGGTGCTGTGTTCTTAACATATTTATTGAGAATTTTCTGCCTGTGTATATCGTATTAAATTCATTAAATTAGATTACCCATCATTTATCATGAATCAAATAAAGAATGATTAGCTGTCAGTTATTGCGAGTCAGGTGCATAATGTCAGTTTAATACATGAAAAAAGATTAGCAGTCATTAAATTTCATATTACAGATTCAAACGACTGAACACCTTCGGATTTCTCTTGAGAGTGCCATTTACGATTTGTTTAGAAATGCAGTGTATTCATTAATTAAGTGCATTGACAGAATAGCATATGTAAAGGGCAGCATTGAGGTGATGTGAAAGCACTGGTAGCAGCACTTAGCGGCCAATGTCAGACAGGAGGTGACCGTCCTCATGCTCGGAACGGTACAAAAGCAGCTGTGATCGCCATATAATCCCGCCCAGAGGGGAGAATAGAAACGGCGCAGAGTCGTGGTCGTTTAAACTTGGCTGCACAGCGCTGTTTAATATTTAAGCGTCAAACAGATTCGGTGGTGAGTGAGGGGTGGGGGGATGTCTTTGTACCTCTGGGAAGCAGTGTGACACAGCTAAGCACACAGCCGTGCTGGTCTTGCAGCTCACTGCGTATGAGAAACTGAGAGGAGCAAAATGTGACTGGCGAACAGCCAGAGAATGTTTTTTTTTTGAATGATCGCTAGAACATTGACACACATTTGTTAATTTTAGGACTGCCGCTGAAAAAAAAAAAAAAAAACTCTGGCAGTCTGGCCTGTTGATTTCAGGCTCTTTTATTTTTTTACTTGTCTCCTGTAGACTGACATGAATTGGCTCCCATTACGCATTTGGAAGGGAGCAGATGCTATGCAGAGCTGCGGGGTCACGTACCGCTGTGCTGCGCGGCTGCCTCAAGTCACACCTTCTCTAGACCACAGCTAGGCTTCCTCCATCCCCGTCTCACCAGTTGGCCAGCGCGCACATCTTAATTGTTATAATTATTTGTACCGCAGCCAATTTTTCTAACGAGCTGTTGCTGTCATGGTAAGTCTGTCAATATGTCACGAAACGCTGATTATACGTACCAGACACTTCTCCCCTGTAATACAACATTTCTCAAACAATTCCGAATCAAATCCTGTATTTTTTTTTTCTTTTAACGTGACATTTCGCTTTTCGTGACATTTTTCTCCCACGTGAGGCTGAGTATTTGCACTAGCGGGCTCCTTGGGTTCCAAAAACAGCATGGGGCACCGTAAAATTTCTATTTGATAAAGTGAAGAAAATTGATATTTAAGCAATCTGCTTATGTGCCAGTCGGCATGCTAGTCACCAGGGCTGGACGCTGGGACGTGTCGGCTGTCAGTCCCAACCCCCAGCTGTGAGGCTACCAGCAGCTGTCCAAAGTAAGCCCCACCGGCACCATTAGCGGTAGCGCTACCAGCACCAGGGCTGGTGTCGGCGCAGATGGAAGCGCACCAGCAGAGCCTGACAAGCGGCGAAGTGTAAATGTGTGCAGGGCAAGGCAGCGTGACAATTGTGCCCTGGCATTTTTCCAGCCAGGTTCCTGCTCGTCTCATCACGTTTGCCTATTAATACATCTGCCGCACACGTTACCAGATCCTCTCCGCACCTTTCTCTTTCCGCTCTGTGTGATTACGGAGAAGCTGTTGCTTGTAGTTAAAAACTGAAAAAGCTTTCTTCTTGCTAGAGTTATGCCCTTTGATTTTTTCTGAATTAGACTATGCAGATGTGAGCATGGTAGTAGAGTGGTAAGGCATTTGTCTCATAGATGGGAAGTGGCAGATTAAAACTGTGTGCTATTGCTCTGTGGTGGATTGACACCCCATCCACAGTGTACATTGCCTTGCACCTTAATCTGCCTGGGATAGGTTCCAGTCAACATGTGATCTTACAAAGGATACACAGTTGGATGATGGTAAGATGGAACAGACTGTGCATGCATGGTTTACATTTTCTTTTGTCTCACTTGTTACCCATTCTGGTGACTCCAGAGTTTTGTTTAAGAACTAATTATGGACATGAACTCGCTGCCATGCAAATTCCAACAGGGTTAGTACTACTTGTGGAAGCCATTGTACTTTCTCCCATTCCAAAATCACTTTTGCTAGAGGCTGACCACTGAAGTTTATGTTTAAAATCAGTGCATTAGTTTGCAGTTCTCCATGTGTGAGCCACCTTCTCTGGAATATTTATTTACTTGACTATAGTCTGCTCACCTACACGTCTGTGCGTGCCCTTGTTTAGTGTTGTCTTATCAAAGGTGTGACTACCTTAAAACTTGGCACCTTTTAATGAATCAAGACTCTCAAAATGAAAGAATTAAATGAAAATAGGTTGTAAAAAAGAGGACTTCAGCACATTGGTGTAATCGGAGCAAGGTCCCAAGAGAGTTTTTTTATTCACATGCACAGTAAAAAGCTTATTCAAATTCATTCATGGTCTTGTATCTGAACCTGCAGGTGTTTGAAGCTCTCAGCCCTTGAGTGCAGATTTACCTCAATCTGCTGGCTATTTCACAGTCCAGAATCCAGTGCGTGTGATTGCAAGGTGGATATCACCTATCATTAAATTAGGACTCCATGCCATTCAGTGTCTACTAGTGACACTGCTTAATTCATTGCTCCTAGGTAAATAACGATGTGACATGCTGCACATTTGTTTACTGCCTGAAATTGCTGTTTGCTGTTTAAGAAACTGAAAATGTTTTTGATGTACTGTAGCACCGAAGGGAGGAAATAACACACACACACATCACACACACATATATATTTTCCATATATATATTGTAATGGCGACGGCTAGCCATGACACGGACGTGGAAATGCAATTGCCAAAATGCTTTATTTAACGTGTCCTGACAAGGACATTTGGGGCAGATCGCACTAGTAACAATCACACACACGCACACTCACACCAGGGATTTGGGGCAAAGGGTCTACAGTCATATGCCCAAACACATTCAGGGTGGAACATAACTAAATTACAGGGGTTGCCAGGAAGGTGCATAATCGCCCTTCCTGGCTGCCGACCATTGGCCGCGGCACCGGCGTTACACAGCCCCCTCTTCAGGAGTCGACCGTCCCGGCGACTCACACACCCACCACGCCAACCTTGTCCATGACACTGTCCATTAGGTGTGGAGGAAAACGCCGGTGCTCGTGACTGGGGGGCGAGTTCCGCCTTGGTGCAGGCAGTCCTGGATCTGAGGTTTTGGGGAGGACCCCGGGAGCGTTTGAATGAGCCTTTCCGGCAGTGCCACCCGCCCATGGACCTCTGTGCTGCAACCGGATCTTCTCCCGCGCTCTCTGCCTCCGCCTGTGCGGTACCAGGCTCTTTTCCTGCATTTTCTGCCTGCCCCTCCAGGTGCCGACCCTGTGCCTCCTGCTGCGACTGCAGTGAAGCAGCGTTCGCGCGGTGGTGCCGTCTGCCCCCCCACGCCCTCCTCCTGCTTTTGGGGTGTGTCTCCGGTCTTCGGGAGCAAACCTGGTCTAATGAGGGAGACCATGGCACCGCTGTCGATGAGGGCGCTGCAGCGGACGCCTTCAATGCTGCAGCGCAGGGACGGGCTGAGCGAATCCCCCAGTCGACCCACTTCGAAGGGGGGTTCTTCGCTGCTGGCCCCTCTCCTGGCCCCCGACTGCGCTGGGAATGGGGCTCTACACACGGGCGCCTTGTGTCCCCATTTTTGGCAGCGCCAACAGAGTGGTCCTTTGCCCCCCTTTCTCTCGCTCTCACCTGCGCTCTCTGTCCCATGCTGCCGCTGGCGGACCTGCTTGTCCTCGCCATTTTCCCCCTCCTCTTCTGCTGTGCACACAGCGGCCGTGGGTTGGGGGCGAGGCGTGAGAACCACCTCAATCCGCTCCGCCTCTGCGAGGGCGTGGTGTATGCTGCGCAAGGAGAGAAGGCGGACTACTTCCTGCAGGTGCTCAGGAAGCAGCGCCTCTAGGAAGGCCTGTAGCGCCAGGTCTTCCTGCACGCCCGGAGTGTAGGCGGGGTATGCTTGCCTAGTTAGCACATTAATGTCCGCAGCCAGGACTCCCAAGCTCTCTCCCTCCTGCCGCTTCTGGGCATTAAGCAGTTGGCGGGTGCTCTGCTCACTTTTCCTGTCCCCGAAGCGGCGGTGCAGTGCTGCCTTCAGGTCCCCCAGGCTGCGTCTGGACTCGGCTTCCAGATCCAACAAAACCTGAAGTGCCTTCCCCTCCAAGGCGAGACCGAGGCGGACTGCGATGGCCTCTTCGGTCCAGCCGTTAGCCGTAGCTACCAGCTCCAGCTGGACCTCATATGGCTCCCAAGGCTGCTCGCCGTTATATCTTGGGAGCTTGATCTGCGCTGGCGTGTCCACGGCAGCTCTCTGTTCCAAGCGGCACCCGTCAGACTCCCGTGGTGCGCTCACATCCTCTGCTGTAGTCAGCCGGCGCTGTGGCGTGTTCCGCGCTGCTTTGCTTGCGATTCGCTAGCTTTAGCCGTTGGAGTTCTTCTTCGATACATCGTGTATCGATCCCACTTCTGACACCATTGTAGCGGCTCTCAGCACCAACCATATTAACACAGAGGCGAGTTGGTTAAAGTAATTGCTCTTTATTTAAGCCCTTAAAAGGACTCAGACAGTTTTTATCATCAATCACTCAAGCCACACACACTCGGGCAACGGGGCAAGGGGTACATTCGCGCTCTCAGACACACTCAGGGGTGGGGCACAACTATTTTACAAGTGGTGCCGGGAAGGTGCATAATCGCCCTTCCCAGCTGCGGTCCATTGGTCGCAGCACCGGCGTTACAATATAT